>CAVNYN010271217.1:0-21455 GCA_963692815.1 Nyctanthes arbor-tristis
CTTGTATTGTGCATTTTTGAAGAATTATGCTATAATTTTTGTTTGTAATGTAGTAATTAACTCGAAATTTGCAGGTTATCTTCGATTGATCACTGTCAGAGGAGGAAAGTCCCAAAGACCGAGTCCAAGAATTTCAAGAGTCCTATGCTCATGGACTGATGTTTCGAATGTTTTCTAAATCTATGTTACGAGGAAAAAAAAATGGTACGTACTTCATAATTAGTGTGTTTGAGAGATCTATTTATGACAAAATATTTGAACTTAATAGCCGTATCAAGATGTGAAAAGATCCAAACTTTGACAGTTATGTTAGAACTGATAAAAGCCTTGAAGGGGTGAGGGAAAAAAGTCAAAGTCTAAATAATTGTTTTTTAAATCTCTTTCATATCTACATAATTTATAATTCAATCATCAATAATTTGGTATTATAATCAATAATAATAATTTAGGTGATGCAGATGTATTCATATATTTTTTAACAAAAATAGAATGCAAATAATTTATATGTGATATTGTCATTCACGCAAATGACGACAATTTTATATTTCATTTCATTAATAATACTCCATTTAACAAAAGATCACAATTTAAATTACTGATTTAGTTAATTAATAAGGTCTTGTTTTCTTTCTTTTGGCGCTTAGTATTGATATCGAGATGATCATTAACGGACGGTGACAATTTGCAGTTTTGCACCCACAAAGTTGAAAGCCTCAATGGCACCACTCGATCACAATAAAATCGAACAATATAATATATAAAATTTTGTCTTTTTTATTTTTTCCTATCACAATTTGATTTTTGGTTACTCATTCCGCATGGATATATATTTACTTGTTTATAGAAGTCACTGCATTTGGAACCCACCTCGCCATGTGCCTACTGGCATTAATTCCACAATTATACTGCAAAATTATGAAATTATTACTTGTTATTATATTCTTCTATCACGTCTATTTTTCACCCTAAAGGAAACAATTTCACAAGGATGCTTTAGGGATCCCGTATCATCCAACATGCAACATCTAACGAGAATGCTTTGATATCCTTCAACGTGGATTCACCGCATGGCTTCTCGTACATAATTAATTAGCATCAATCAAGATCATATACTACAAATTAACCAAGGTAAAAATTTGTTAAACGTGATATGGATTTGATTGCAATTGAAGGGAGAAAGAAATCTTCAAGTCGTAAACATAATTTAATTTATTACTTATTAATTAATTATTATAATTATAATATATGATTGCTGATGAAAGATGAAATTAGTGGCTATAAGAAGCCCATATAATATATGCTAAGGAAATTAAGGTGCCCACGCGGCAAGAATGTCAAAAGGATCTTGACTATCAAAGCGGGTTCGGCAACCAATCGGATAGGCCGAAGCCCATGGTCCGGAAGTTGGAACCGACCCAAATTAAATTAGAATTAGGGCACTATTATTATTGACCTATATTTATTTATAATATTATTGGTCCTAGTCGGTCGTCATCCACGTGTCACTTTCAGCTCATATAATATATATATATATATGTATACACATATCATTGTGCAAGTAGTCCTTATATTTTTGTGTCTTGGCAATTTCATTCCCACATTCATATTTCTTTTACAAAATTCATCCTTGATTCGCATTTGTGTCTAAATTTGCCGATTTTTAGGAGGACATCTATGTTCATTTACAATTAAATATTTATTAGAAAATAGTTATTTCTGATTTTTCAATACAGCAAATTATTTTAATTTCTTTTCAACAATACTAATTATTTTAGGACTTTTTGTTACTTTTTAATTGTGAATAACTAAAAATGCCCTTCTGACAATGGAGAAATTTAAACACAAAAAATGAGTGGCAATGATGAACTCTACAAAAGAAATATGAGATGATGAAATTGTCAAAAAAAACAAAGATACAGATCATTTGCATAATCTATATATTATATTATTAAATGTTACTGAGATTCTAGAATCAGCTTCCCTCCTATTTCTGATTCCAAAATCTCAGTTTTTTTCCTTTCTTTTTTTCTCCAATCATTTGCTTGCAATATATTTTTTGTCCAACTCTCAACCTTTTATTTTTATAGTTACTTTTTCAAGCAACTTCCACTTTCTATCTATATTAATAACTATTCACTATCTATTTTGTTTTCCTTACACGAATTTTCTTTTTTTTTTTTTTTTTTGCTTCAACTCTCAACTTTTTATTTTTATAGTTCTTTTTTCAAGTAACTCCCTACTTTCTATCTATATTAACTACACACTATCTATTTTTTTCCTATTTTCTTTTCTACAACAATTTCCTTTTTTTTTATTTCCTTCAAAATGTTCAACTATCCACATATTTACATTCTCACTTAGTAATCACTGTTTGTTTTATTTTTTTAAAAAATGCTCTTTGCTTACTTAACTAATTATTTTTTATTTTCTTTATTGCAGAAATATTAGGTCTTCCCGACTTTATGAGAAACAACTTTGTCATATAAACTGCAATTATTTTTTTGTAATGTCAAATTTTCTTTTTTTATTTTCGTCCCGAAACCATGCTGGTAACTGCAAATATATCTGTACAATATTGTACATTCATACACTCATTGTGAATAAGAAATTTCTGTCGTTTTATAAGTTTTGAATTGGGTTACTACGTATATAATTCATACTCAATTGATTTGCATATTGTCTATCATATTTATTTATTTCGTGATACACATTCTAATAGCTAGTTTTTTTTTTCATTTTGTCCAATAAATTCTGATAAAAGCAATCAATCATGTCTCAAATTAATTCACGGCACAAATTATTATTTACACGGTGATGTTGATATATATATATATCATCTATATATTATTAAATGCTTTTGAGATTCTGGAATCAGCTTCCCTCCCGTTTCTGATTCCGGAGTCTCAATTTTTTTTTATAATTTTTCCTTTCTTTTTTTCTCCATTAATTTGCTTGCAGTACATTTTTTGTCCAACTTTCAAATTTTTATTTTTATAGTTCTTTTTTCAAGCAACTCCCCACTTTCTATCTATATTAATTACCCACTATCTATTTTGTTTTCCTTGCAAGAATTTTCTTTTTTTCCCCTCCAACTCTCAACTTTTTATTTTTATAGTTCTTTTTTCAAATAACTCCCTACTTTCTATCTATATTAACTACTCACTATCTATTTTTTTCTTTGCACAAATTTTCTTTCCTACAACAATTTCCTTTTTTTATGTCCTTCAAAATGTTCAAACTATCCACATATTTACATTCTGGCTTAGTAATCACTGTCCTTTTTATTTTTTTAAAAATACTTTTTGCTTACTTAACTAATTATTTTTCATGTTCTTTGCTGTAGAAATATTAGGCATTCCCGACTTTTTTAGAACTAACAACTTTGTCATATAAACTGTAATTATTTTCCTAATTTTGTAATGTCATTTTCTTTTTTTATTTTCATCCCGAAACCATTATGGTAACTACATATATATCTATATAATATTACACTTTCATACGCTCCTTGTGAATAAGATATTTATGTCGTTTTATAAGTTTTGAATTGGGTTACTATGCATATAATTCATACTCAACCGATTTGAATATTGTCTATCATACTTATTTATTTCTTGATACACATTCTAATAGTTAGTTTTCTTTTTCATTTTGTGCAATGCAAATTCTAATAAAAGCAATCAATCATGTCTCAAATTAATTCATGGCACAAATTATTAGTCTACACAGTGATACTTATATATATCCAATTAAGACACTAATGTCAACAAAAAAAAATCCAATTAAGACACAATGGGTCCTGAATATTTACATTGATTCTATGTACAGAACCCTTACATACAAAGATACAAATGAATAATCTTAAATTTGATCTATCGTCATTTTTTCTTTTTCAATAATGGACTAAGTTTAAACTAATTTGACATGACCTACATCAAAAAATTAACTTTTTTTTTTTACAAATGTATAGAATGGAGTATGTTCTGTATTGTATTAGAAAAAAATAATTGACCTTTTTTTCTATTTCATTTATATCAGATTAACTAATATTAGATATATCTCTATAAAAAAAGAAAAGCATTGTGTATCTATGTTATAGTTGAGAAAGAATTCAGTAGGGCGGTCATATATGCCTACATGGTAGGACTTCCATTAATTCCATACCATATGTGAAATGTTCTCACATTGATATCTATATAAAATCTCAGTTTCGGCACCCTAGAACAGATTCTAGAAACTAGAATCTCAGTTTCAGCACCCTAGAACAGATTCTACAAATTCTATTTATTTATATGCTATTATTTTTATTTTTGCCTATTTTATAGAACAATTTATTCAATTTCTAACTCGTACAGATGGTTACAAGCCACTATCTGACATGGATTAATTTTTAGCCTAACCACCCACTTCTATTATTTCATTCACACTTTACAATACATCTTTGGCTACGAGCAGTTTTTTCACACTTTTTTTACTTGATTTCTGTAAAAACCAATTAAAAATAATCAAATAGCAGCCAAAATTCCCAAATCTTCAAAGGAAATGATAGAAGAAATGGCACTAAGGCGGAGGAAAAAGAGCTGAAAAGAACCTACCACCAAGAAATCTCTCACAGCAGCAAAGGTTTTGGCATAGAAGAAGCCTGAAGCTCAAAAGTAAATTGTCCAAAAATAGTGGTGCCTTGGCCAGAAACAAGAAAAGCATTTGAAGAAGAAATTATCCAAAGATTTCCCTAAGTCCATAGGTAAATGTAATTCTCTAATATTAATATGTATACACATAATATTAGAGTATTAGAAGGACCCGATTTCGCGATTTGTTTCCCCTTAATTACTTTTTTTCTGGGTTAATCTGCATATGGGTTGAGGAATTTGAACAATTTGTAGTTATAAAGGCATCTCGTCACTATTGCTTTCAGGTCTAATTTTGGCTTTTGATTAAATTCTTGATTTATAAATGAGTATGGTAGCTGAATGGAGAAAAATTACTGCCTTAAGAATTATGTCTCTGTTAATATCTCAAGTAGCTATCATTGAGAAGCAATTCAGCTGAAGAAATATAATTATGTTTAAAGTAATTATTTTTTGTTGATTAAAGAATTATTTTTTATATAATTGTTATTTTAGTGTGATACGTTTAGGGGAATTGTGTTATTTTGATGTGAGAGGAATAAGAGGAATTAAAAATTTAAAACTGGACTTAAGAAAATAGAAAAATCAGAAACTTCATATTTTTCTTTTTCTTGACTCTTAAAAGAAGTAGACGACAAATAGAACTAAACATCGTATTTTCTTTGATATCTGATAATGATAACAAACCTACAAATAAAATGCTAAATGTTATATATAAGAAAATATTTCAAATTTTGTAACACGTTCTAATATATTTGTTAGTTTGATAATGAAATATATGTCTGTACAGCGCATGGGAGTGCAACTAGTGGTGTCAAAAGGTGGTGACTTTGTGTTGCGCCAATCATCCCTATTAGATTACTGTTTTTGGCTTTTTAATATTTTGCTTCTATCTAATTTGTTATTTTACAGTTAAAAAGTAGAACAATTGTGACGATTGAAGCAATTTTTCCTCTTTTCTTTTTTTTTTTTTTTAAAGAAAAACCGTTGAAGCATACATTTTAGAGGAAATCAAAGTGAAAAAGTAAATTTTGGAAACCCGAATTTGTAAACTTGGGTGTTCGTGAGTAGGCAAAATAGGGGCCCTAGACGTCACTATATCTCATTTTGATAGACGCTTGGTAGTCGACACTCACCAAAAATCAAGATTCTATTATTATAGATAATAGATACTGTGAAATGAGATAAGATGGATTGTGGTGTATTTTGGGAGTCAAAATCTGCAACTATTGCAAAAGAGCACTAAAAATACTGCTTTTCAAGTTGTGTTGTGGCTCTTTAGGGTTAACAAAAGGGCATTTTTCTCCCCTTCATTTGAGCAAAAGCAAGACTCATGGACAACCAGCCATGGTGACCCGTTTCTCAAATGTCAACATGCAATCATACTATATATAAAAAATGAGGTCGCATTTGCCCTCGACTAAATTTGAATATATGCTTTTATATAATAAAAATGGGGTCACATTTGCCCTCGACTAAATTTGAATATATATTTTTATTTAATTTTGTTCAGTCTAACATATCAAATACTTCTCTTTAAGGGAAAAAAAAAAGAAAAAAAAAAACTTCATAACTAATAAACTAAGTAGAATTTAAAAGTATTAACTTTAAGCAAAGTAGTTTCTAACCATCATGTTGATTAAATACTACGTTCCAAGAAATATGCAATCAAACCGGATAATCATTGCTTGGATTAGAAAAAATAATGTGAGCATTAATAATCAAATTAAAGACTAACTTTGTAAACGTTTTTGGTTTATATTATAAATTTCTTTAATTAAATTAAATAATTTAAACTAAAAAAAGCAAGTAACCCCAAAAAGATTTTTCTCTGTTTTTTTGTCACGCTAGGGCGTCATGGGTCCCATTAAATCAAGTCATTTGCACGTGTAGCCATGAAAGTGGCTTGCTACAATTGTAAACTAAACCTCTTCCCCCCCCCCCCCCACGCCCCAACCACCCCGCATTCCCACGGTACAGGTTTCGATATAAGATTATATGTTATAATATTATGTGGTGAAATATATAAAAATAATATAATATCATATGTTGTCATATAAATATGTGACGTGCATTAATACTTATCATATGATTGTGGTTTCTCATGTGACATGTCTCGATACACGTCACATGGTCATATAGCACCATATAATGTCATAACATATAATGCTAGATTATAATTCGTGCAATATAGGTATGTGGTGTGTATCGAGACATGTCACATGAAAAACTACAACTATGTGACATATCTCAATACACATCACATGATTATATGAAATTATATTGTATCATACACATAATTTTATATCATTTTTAGTCTCAATACTATATACTGCAACAATGACTTTTCACTGTAATTTTGAGGCGTTAATAATGAAACGAACAATTTAGCTGTAGAATGTCAAGAATTTTTTTTATTTTATTTATTTATTTATTTTTTTGTAGCGCAACATCAAGAAATTAGTCATCATTAAATTAAAACAGCATAAGAATTTTGAACTCAAAATAACTCCTATTACAATGAAATGTTCTAAATTATAGTTGTGACATATGTCAAACAAAAAATAGAAGAAAATTGGAATAATATAATAGATCTCAACTCTAAGCCCGAACAAACCTGATCACCTCCCACTTGAAATGATGTCATACCAGATGTGTGAAGGCATTACACTAATGTGGGGTACTAAATACGCAATAATAGACTAGATGATAAGTATCTAGTATGCTACATAAGTATCTCGCGACATAATGACGTGACATTTTGAATTAAATCATTGTTTCACCTTCCACCCCACCCCATCAATGTAGCTATATGATGTGTGTATAATATATATATATATATATATATATAAGGCATGAGGGCGTTGAAATGATCAACATCAGCACCACAAACCTCCATAGTTTGCCTTTATATTGGTCACCCATTCCAGCACTATCATCACCCCGGTCGGCCTCTTTTCATCTTCTCCATCCATTCATTCAATTCCTTCCTCTTCACTGTCGCTGAAAACCAAAGAAAGAAAACGTCCGCCTGCAGATATATTCTGGATTATATTCCAAGAATCTCTACCTCTCTCAACCACGCACTGATACAACAATTATATACTTCTTGCGATCAACAAGATAATTAGTCAATCAATTATTTATCCTTCTAGTTTGTTTGGATTCTTCAACGAGGGCCTAGGCTAGCCATCATGAAACATGAGCAGGCAGTTGGAACTCTCCCTAGAAGCACCAGTAGCTGCAAGAGCAACAACAAGGTCATTCCGGCAAACTACATAAGACTATCGAATAATTTGAATCCTGAAGCCTCGGAAGAATTCCATGAAGGGCTTCTTGTCCGCAGAAGTTCAGCCGCCGGAGTAAACAGAAGTAGAACTTCTGGATTCTCCGGTCTTATCCAATCCCTGCTCCACATTATGTCGTTCCCAACCATTCTTCCCACTTGCAGATGGCTTAATATTCCTACCCAACTGTCCATAACGCCGTCACTTGGTCGGAAAGTAACCGGAACTCTCTTCGGCCACCGTAGAGGCCATGTCAGCTTCGCCGTTCAAGATGATCCCAGATCCGAACCCGTTTTACTCATCGAGCTTGCGGTTTCCACGTCAACCCTGGTGAAAGAGATGTCTTCCGGGCTGGTGCGGATTGCCCTGGAGTGCGAGAAAGGCCCGCCGCCGACGAGAGGCGGCCGCTATCCTGTGAGGCTGTTTAACGAGCCAATGTGGACTATGTACTGTAACGGCAGGACATGCGGGTATGCTCTTTCACGCACGTGCACGGACTCGGACTGGCACGTACTGAGCACCGTCCGAAGCGTCTCCGTCGGCGCCGGAGTGATTCCCATGGTGGACGATGGCCGGAAAAGCAGTGCTTCTGAAGGTGAGTTACTGTACATGAGAGCTAGGTTTGAACGAGTTGTCGGGAGCCGTGACTCGGAAGCTTTCTATATGTTGAACCCAGACGGCAACGGAGGGCCGGAACTCAGTATTTTCTTACTTAGAATATGAAAAGAAAAAGAAAGAATTTCTTTGGGGAATTTTCATTTGTGACATAATAGTGCTTGTGTATAATTACAATTTGGGGAAAAATAATAATCATAGAGCTTAATTAGGGAGAGTTTGTATTTTTAATTTTATAATATTTGCATTGATTATAGTATTAATCAATAGTTTCATTTCATGCACAAAAATGTGTTTCGATGTTTGAAAAAGGGCTGGCCTCGCGTGTTTTATTTTTTCTTTTTTTAAGATAGAAAAAATATCTCTTTAATAGTGTCATATGTAACAAATATATTTGTGCAAGTCTCTCTTTTAATTTGTTTCATCTTGCTTTTACTTTAATGATATTGAAAAGAACATATTGTTGTCCATCCATTCTTCTGCAATATTGTATTTGCCGTTATTATCTTCTTATTACTCCAATCTTCTACTACTCCTTTCCGAATTTTGAAAAATCGGTTGCAACAGTAAAAAAAGTGTGGTATTCTTTTTACTTGAAAAAGTTCTTTGGTAATGGAATAGAATTAACCCTTGAGATCCCGCGGGTCGTGCATCATTTCCTCATACTTGGTTATGTTAATTAACAAAAATTAACCGGAGATTCTTTTAGACATTTGTACAGATAGTTCTAGATATTTGTATATCCAACTACAGTTAAGAGTCAAATATAGATGTAATTAGATGCATCCTTGAATTTTATGAGCCTTCGCTCGTTAAATAGAACAATCGCTCAGTGCAAGAAAATGTATTTGCAACATATGAGAATAGACTCGTATGGAAATGATTTTTGGAGAATTGATTTTGTAAAAAGTGATTTTTTTCAGAAGAATATGTAGTTAGAAAGTAAAGAAAATTTACGAATTTATGTATAAAATTATTTTACTATCTCCGTTTCAAAATAGATGGTCATATTCCTTTTTCACATAGATTAAAAAAAGTTCATTTAATAGTATTAGAAAAGTAAAATTTAACATCATTTTCCTATTATACCCTTTCATTTATTAATTATTTCACTTTAATAATTCTATTTTTTTTAATAACTATACACGTTAAGTAGATGCATATAAGAGAAATAATATTTCAATTACTTTTTAAAAAGGAAACTGTACTATATTTTAAAACGGACGAAAAAGGAAAACTGAACCATCTTTTTTAGGTGGAGGTAGTAATATATAAATATGTAGTTAAAAATGAATTTAAGTGAGAATTAATTTTGAGAAAATCATTTCCACAAAACCACATATATAATTGGTAGCACAATAATTCACTACTAATTTTCTCTTAAAATAAGAAAGAATGAAAACCTGTCAGAACTCAGAACCAATTAATGTGCATGAACTAGGATAATATAATAACTGATTTGTTTCTTTCCAGTAATGTAAGATTTTTGAAGGCGTGGCTTACTTCAGCTCATTAATTAATTATTTATTTATTTAAAAAATATTTTTTCCCCGAGGAATATGACATTTTCTGTTCATTTGGAAGCTTGTAACATGCGGAGGATACCTTAGTGTTCATTCTTCTTTCATACGTTGGAGAAAGTATTTTACATAAAAGAATGATTTCTGAATTATTTGATCCTCACAGTTTGAGTCAAACAAAAATGAAAATCTTCAGTCCCAACTTTTAGAAGTTAGGAATGAATTGCAAATGTCAATTATGCATTGGTGCTGCAACTTTTCTATATAAGGTCTCCTGAGATAAAACTCATTTATTTGCTTCGATGAATTCTCGATACTCTTTCTTCATTTTCACACCTGATACAGTCCTGCATATTCAAGAACCGAGCACGCTAAATTTAAGTACAATGCACATGAAGCCACAAGATTATTAACCCATACAAAGCATAAGTATATGAAAGAAAAGTACTCTCAACATGTATGCGCACGTTGTCAAAGGGACTCACGAAGAGAATCTGTCTCCTAAATGCTGAGAAATTATTAGCACCGATATATCAATATTCTGATTCATTAACTCTTCTCACTTTCAAAGTTTTGGTTCGCTGGGGAAAAGAATAACCGCCAGATGTGATTAGGGTCAGTTAAATGGCGCTTCCTTCCAGAGTCATAGCCGTGTACTGGTATAACAAGGATGTCAGGATTACTGGCTTTGGGGGATAGTACTGATTTTCGTGGGATGGGAATTTCTAAAGTGGTTCTCCTTTTAAAAGGCTCAATGTTCCTCAATAGAAAAATGTTTACATTGAATTATCTGGTATGGCTTGCAGGATTAGGAATATAAGGCTCAGAGCCAATAAGAGATGGAGAAGGTCCCTTGTTATTATCAGAGTACTAAAGTGTATTTTAAGTTTCATAGCATTACTCGGTAAAAGTATAGAGTTATTTGATGATTTGAAATGAAGAAAGTTGAATATGCATATTTTGAGGCCAAATACTAGGGTAACCAACCTGAGCATCTCCTTATTTTTGAAGAACTGTACACATGGGGTACCCATAATTCCAGCAGCTTCGGCAATTTCTGGATCTTCCTCAATATCAATCTCAACAAAATGAACATTTTCATCAAATTCATCTATCACCTGTCTCAGAAGATCACATAATAAAGATCACCACTTCATAAATCTTCTGTTGTGCCACGGAAAAAAAGAAGCAAACAACTTCAGGAGAAGAAAATAACTTCAGTTAATGTCTCAGATGGGCCTTAACATTTCATTTATCCTTTACGTTTCTTTTTTCTCAGTTTTTTGAAAAAGCAAGAGCTTTTCTGGGTCCCCTAATTATGAAAGGCGAATGTGAAATTCAACGAATTGTTAATTAGTAAATATTCTAAACCCACCAAAAAATATCTATGGCAAACAGGGGGAGTAAAATAGATTCCAAATCAATAATCAAAAAATGCAGAGCAAGACAATTGACACAAGGCAACATGTAAAAATATTAACTTGGAGACAGGTACCATTTCGGTAGTGAAATGAGTTGCATACCTTGCTGAGAATTGGTTTCAAGGTCCTACAGGGGCCACATGTTGGTGCCGTGTACAGTACACAGATAAGCCTTGGACTTTCATGATACAACTTCCGTAGAGCATACTAAGATGGAAATATACACAACAGAAATATATACATCAGATTTATTAATGGTAATAAATCTTAAAAGAAATTCTTTTACGGTTGCAGGATTTAATACCTCGCCCTTGTGTTTTGTAAGTGTGATATCAAAACCTTCTCGAATATCTCTGTCAGTAGGCTCTTTCTTAACCTCTTCAGTTTTGGGCTGTAAAAGAGCCAAAAAATGGAAATATCAGTTAGTTCAAGCACGAGAACTATAGTATCATAGGTACACTCATTATTGGAAGAGTGTATAACATATGTGATACGCATTCTATCCGAATACAAACATTATTCAACTTTGGCAACTGCATGAGTTGTCCATCGGAAACACAATTGAAATTAAGAATATAAACAAAACAAATTCCGGAGATTTCTGAAGGGACTTCTGGTTGGATACAGAAAAGCAAGGGTAATACCATTAACTACCAGGAAATTTACTACGAAAGGGAAACAAGACAACTACAACCAAGATATAGAAGAAATCACATGCCTGGTGAAATTCAACAAGGAGATTTTTGCTAGTAAGATATCTCTCCACAGATAGAGCTGCAATGCATCCCGATCCAGCTGCAGTTATTGCTTGCCTCCACTCGTGATCCTATTCACAAATGCAAAAAAAAAAAAAAAAAAGCGCAACTATCTCAATGGTTTTAACAAGACAGAAGTACCAATTTGGGTTGAGGAAAATAGGGGAAATTGATGGTTATGCCAAGTGCTTGGCACGCCTTCCAGAGCGTGTCTGATAGCCCTGAATGCAGCTTTAGAAATGGAGCTTGTTTATTTTGATTTATTAATGGGCGCCAAACAGACCCTAATCTGAAGTGACACTGTTACCTATTGACAATTGACAATAACAGTACCTGCCAGGATTATTACAAAATATCAGGTCCCAGATTCCCTATACATGATTTGTCCCCAAAAGAGAAGGGATTGAAAAACTCGAACTGAATTTGCTTATAATTATGAGTTTGTTTAGTAAGATGAAAGTTGTTTACCAGAACCATTAAAAGAGAACTAGAAACACATTGCGTAGCAATAAAACATTTACCTGTACATCTCCAGCAGCAAATACGCCTTCCACGGAAGTTTTTGCTGTACCATGCTGAACTATAATATAGCCTGCTCTATCAAGTTCAACTTGGCCTTCTAACAACTGGCTATTTGGGGAATGACCAATTCCATAAAACAAGCCTTTCACCTCCAACACAGATTCTTCTTTAGTGTCAACTTTTCTGAGCAAAATTCCAGACATCTGCCCTTTCATATTGCTGACAACATCCACGGTCTCTGTATTGAAGTGGACCGTGATGTTTGAATTGTTCAAAACTCTGAAACATTCGCCAGAACCAACCTGTTAAACAAACATTCAAGCAGTTGAAACTTAAAAAGCATTGCTTATTGGTAACTCAATTCACCTCAAAAGAAGCGTGAGTAAACTTCATGCCAAATACGAAAGAAAACCCTTAAGATAGACTACCAAACCACATGAATACAACATGATTCAATAAATCATTGGTTAAAATTCAAGTTAGTCAACAACATACAAAACACATCTGTCACTAGCATACAAGAACTTTACAGGTAATGAGAGATTTAGCAATACCCACAAGAATAATAGGAGCAACTTTTTACTTATTGCTTGATGTCAGAACTGATTTCTTTGTATTACAGCGCTTGCTATAGACGTGTTGGAATTGTTTAAACCAGATTGAGACATGGATTGGATTGAGTATACATGTATAAAATTGTGTATTTGTGTTACAAGATCTGGAAAACACCCAGATCGGAAAGAAAGTGTTCTGGAAACACCACATGAAGAAACAAAGAGAAATCAGCAGTGAAGCGTGCAAAGGTAGTGATACCCATGGGCATGGCGCCAACACTTTTGAGGCAAAAATGGGTATTGATACCGTTTTACTGGGTTATCAGCATTTGGACAAAATAGAACCTTTAGTTTCAAGTTCGCTGGTGTCTTTTTTGTTCTTTTTGCATCCTTTCAACCAAGAATCATCAATCATGTCAATTCATGATAGATAGATGTTAGACTATAAATACATGTTATTTCATCATTTCATGTTGGACCCAACAATGAACAAGAATTCTCAATCCACATTATAACCAAAATCAAGGTTCAAAACTCAATTTTTATGTGTTCAAGTTCAAATGTCTCTTCATTTTTGCTCGATGTATTAACCTCGAAAGCTTAATTGATCCTCAAAATTTGTTGCTGATGGAACCTGTAAGCAAGCTTTAGAACGAGAAGATTCAATAACCGCTTTAGATAGCAGTTCTAAGTAGTGTTCAGGCCACATTTTCTGGTTAATTTTGTTCCATCTTTGTGAGCACTTTTACATTGTTGTTCGTTTCCAACTTGCTCTACTAATATCACAGTACTCTTATGATTGTCAGTTCTAAGAAGTGCAGATGAGTTTTATTCTGGCAAAGGAAAAGTGATATGTGGAAAAATAAGAACCTCTCACATGGCTCTTTGCAAACCTGCTACAGTTTCACCTCATCCTTTTATTGGTGATTACTAAATGAACAGGACTCAACAGAATCCATCTGCTTTTATTTATTTGGCAAAAGATGAATAAAAATACCATTTTATGATATTTTTGTAAAAACAAATGATCTTCCACCAACAAGTTTCTAATTCAGATGAAAGATGGAGCAACCCCCCCCCCCAAAAAAAAAAGGAACGTGGCGACTAAACGACATAAGAAAAAAAAATGATTTCAGAAATACACATCTTACCTATCTTGCATTGCTTTAGATGCCCTTAGTTGGTCCTTACGAACAAGCAAATGAACATGGCGAGCATATTTGGTTAAGTACAAAGCTTCCTCTGTAGCTGTGTCACCACCTCCAACCACCGCAAGGACTTGACCTTTGAACAACGGAGATGCTCCATCGCAAATTGCACAGGCACTAATTCCTCTACTCCAAAATTCATCTTCGCGCGGTAACTTCAACCTTTTTGCAGTGGCTCCTGTAGCAACAATAAGACTCTGACATTTTACCTGAAAAGTGATGAAGAATAAAAAAATCAGCATAATACAGTTTTAAGTATTTTAAGGATAGGAATTCTCACTTCCTGCAACATTAGGAAGAATAAATGATTGAGAAACCATGTCTAATAAAATGAGAACATATTTGATGCTAAGTCAAACCTTTAACAAAACTCATGAGCATGCTGCACAATGTTGAAATACATAAAAGTACATGAACATTGACCAGCCAAGCATTATTCCGAAATCAACTAGAATCCCTTTTGCGCTTCAATTTGAATCCAAACCTAGCTCTTCTGTAACATAAGAATTGATGCATGCAATAAAAAAAAATTTATAGATGAAGATGAACCCCTTTTCACATTCACATGGAGTGACTGGTTTTTAGTGAAAAGATCTGTCAGACAATCAAACTGGACATGCCATCTTAAAGTTAGGTGAATATCCAAGAAGCATCACCTTACGTTCACCACTCTTCACAGTAAAAGGCCTGTTCTTCACATCAATGAACTCCACATCTTCTTGAAATAACTCTGCCCCCCAGCGCTCAGCTTGCTGTCGCATCCTAGTGATATAGATGGTGTCAATATTCCCATCTATTCTGAGCCATACTTAAGTAATTGGTACCCAGTTCTATGGATAACAGTACGACAAAATATGTTCTAGTACCTATCCATTAAGTCTGGACCAGTTATTCCATCTGGGAACCCTGGGAAGTTCTCAACTTCTGTTGTGGTCATCAATTGTCCTCCTGGAACACCACCCATTTGATATCCTTCAAACACCACAGGTTTCAAGTTGGCTCGGGCGGCATAAATTGCTGCAGTGTACCCTGCCGGACCTGATCCTATAATTACCAGATTCTCAACGCCTTGAGCTGAAAGAGGAAAACAACTGATGCATTCAGAAAGCTATTGAGAACTTAATTAATTATGAATAACACCAAGATTGAAACTTTTCAGTAGCCTAACTCTCATTTTCATTACAGTCCTAGAATACCCAGAAAGAAACAAAGGTGGCATTCTTATCAACAATTCAATCTACAAAACCATCTCCAGAATTTCTATCCAACCTTTCCAAGGTGCA
The DNA here is from genome assembly GCA_963692815.1 of Nyctanthes arbor-tristis. NCBI lineage: Eukaryota > Viridiplantae > Streptophyta > Magnoliopsida > Lamiales > Oleaceae > Nyctanthes > Nyctanthes arbor-tristis. The sequence goes on from CAVNYN010271217.1 coordinate 15,794, forward strand.
TCCTCAAGATTTTATGTTACCACTTTGAAAGTTTGAAATCATAGCTAATGGAATACAAGCTTGCATTTTATTCAAGAATCCAACTTTTTAAGATTGATACTTGTTGTAGTCTGTAAACATAATTTTCCACGGTTATGGTGCAAATGTAAGGCTGCTTCCATATAATCAATTCCAAAATGCCAGTGCATAACCACAAGTATTTGTTCTTCTACTACACGCATATACTTTCTTCGTGTCTGTGTCCATTCAGAAGGACTAAACTTGCTCTTTCCTACATCATAACAATCAATGCATAAATTCAAATATTTGCTGATGCTATTTCGCAGTTTCTGGAAAAACACAGAAATCAGTATTTAATCGTATTAATTTCCATGGTTTCTCCACGCAAATTAGAACATATAGATTTTCACTAATGAACTCCAACACAAATTGTGTGCGCGTGCACGTGGATTAAAGAGACCTGGCGAACTACTAGATTGCTCCTCCGTTGAAGCAGTGGCGGCAACAAGGAATGAAGGAGTGGAGAAACGACGGTGATGCAAGCGAGAAGCGAAAACTGAGTTGAATCGTATATCTCGTCGGCGAGTCGACTCAGCTTTGACCAAGATAAGATTGCTCCGGATGGGGAGAAGGGCATTGGAAAGAGCCGTAGGGGTGGCCATAGAAATGGCTGAAACTCGGTGAGTTGACTGGGCGGCGATTCGCACTAGGAATCCGACACCGATTCCAGTTCCGGCACCGTATGCGGCGCCGTATATTATTTCGGGTTTATTGGGAAATGGAATATCGCTAATAGCCATAGATTTCGGACAATACTATATCCTTGGAACCCAAATAGGACCAAAACTCACTAGTAGATGTTACTTTATCTATCACACACTTTGTTACACTTTTTATGTCATTGATTTTGTTTCATTACAATATTTTAACGACCAAATTGGACAGAAATTCCCATTGATCACATAATAATACATTTTAAATCATATACATTCAACATTTGTTGTCACTCTCAGAGGGCATAAGAAAATTTTCAATGTAGAGTAACATTCTAACACCCTCAAAAGGTATCGTTATATGCAAAATGTTGTTATTATATGCATATCATTCTTATTTGTATAATTGACAAGGTAATTTAAAAAGATAGTATCTTTACGAGATTAACAAAAAGATTAACATGAACTTTGTCTCTAAGGTGTGAACTCTAGGTAAGAAAAAATAAAAAAACAAAGCAGAAGGCCAAGACATGTGTTCTTATTTTATACAAACATGTTATAAATAATAAATATATTGAAGAGCAAAGGCTATGGAAGAGGAGTCAAAATGTTCAGCTGCCCCAACAAACTAAGAACCTTAATTCCAACATGTACTTGTCTACTCAAAATTTCACCTCCCATCCCCCCCCCCCCAGGGACACACTCTATTTTTTCAATTCTTTAGGGGGGTTTTAACACGATCCAGCTATTGAGAGTCAGGCTTCGAACTCAAAACCTGATCTGTTACACTAGAAATAGACGTTTTTAACAATCCATCTTCATGTGTCTTGTGATTTTAATGTTGTAATATATATTGAATATCATGTGTGCAAGAAATGTTTAAATTAGATTATTTTAACATGACAAAACGATCAACTTTAAGAATATTATATGTCACGTCGCGGTACCTTGAATATATATTAAAGAAAAGTGATAGGAGTAGTGGTAAATGCAGAACTTGTCAAAGAAAACCCCCAAAAAGGAAAAGTAGTGGAAGGATCACAGAAAAAACAGGCTTGGATGAAATGGTAAAAAGTGGTCGTGTCCATATTATTCATTTCCATGAAATTTTATCCATCTCTTTGATTCTTTAGTTCCACATTTTTGGAGCATAATTTTCAAAATACTTTAATTTGCATTCATTAATTAGAACACTATGAAACACAAAGACGCCGCTCATGCTCATCAACTAATTAAATATCATACATCAATATATATAATTCATGACACACTTGATGATACACCAATTATATATATCTCGTCGATCAATATACCTAACGTTAGGACGGGTTCCTCAAAATTTATAATAATTTACTAAAATTGCTAGCTAGGATATTTTAAGAGTCGATAAACAGTAACTCAACGCTGGAGTAACCAAATCCGGTGAGTAGGCACTATATATCTAGCGAATAAGTGATTGGAATAAAGGGATAGCAGCGAGGAACAGAAAGTCAATAAAAGACAGTTGGGCTCGGGCCTAAGAAAAATCCAACGCTGTAGATTATCATATTGAAAGACCCAAAAAAAAGGTTAAACTTTAAGAATGAACAGAAAGAAATTTTAGGAGAAAGTTAATTGTAAGAGTCTTAATTTTTGAAATTAAATAAGAAATTTGGAAAGGTGCAGCACACCTTACATTAATTAAAATATTCAATTTCGTCAAGTAACTGTATAACAAGACAATTCTTCCCTTGGAACTTTTATCACAATCCACAAGTATACTAGTTATACCTTTTGCGTGTACACATATGAATGGTCAACCATTATCTTTCGAAATTTGTTACTAGACCATTGAATACTAATCACGAAGATATATATATATATATATATATAGAGTCGTGTAAAGTTGGTTTGGGTATTTAATCTATCACTATACACACTTGATAAAATTATATGGTACAATCAATGAGATAGTGAAAAACAAAACACCAAGTATATATAACCTATAATAATGATGTAATTAAGGAGTGCCACTTCAAATCAAATCTATTAATTAGTTGCGCATTTGTTTACTGTCATATATAAAATTATCACTGTCGGTAAAAAAACTTTTTTTTTTTTCTACTCATCATCATATATACAGAAAAGACCAAATATACGTACCCCTTTTGCCTCTTCCCTCCCTCCCTTTGATCTAAATTCTAATTAGTACTTTCCTAGATCCAATTCTTCTACCTTGATCCGGGTTGATCATCTTAATTACGAGATATTCAGATTGCAGCCATATATAAAGCAGTGGTACATAAGACAAGTTGATAACTACTAGTAAATATACGTAGGCACGCATTGCGTTGGGCCTGTACTAAAGTTGTACCCTCATGAGTGGTCACATATAATTAGCTAGGCTATTTATTATACACACTTTGACAAGAACTATTGATTATAATAATGAAGTAATTAATTAACACGTATCAAGGTATGTATATATGTATAGATAAACAAAGTGCGTGTATTCTTGCTTATTTTTCTCTCTCCTAACTAGCAATATTTTAAGAGGAGGTGCAGATACGTTTAGAACCATTTCTTGGGGGTTAGAGAGAAGAGAGAAAGAGATCTAATTAAGATAAATTAAGCTCTTGCAATTCTCATGAACTGTAGAGTCGTGTTGGGTTTCTATTGTTGGGGTTGGGAGTTTCTAACCGCCCTTCTTCTCTTCTCCGTCTCTCCCGGCCGCCGCCACCACCACCATAACCACACCTATCCTCTCTCTCCTCTTCGTTAACTAACCCACAAACAGACACTGATTAATAAATCTCTCTCTCTCTCTCTCTCTCTCTGATTTCCATATATCTTTTCGATCGAAAAACAGTACTTTATATGGAGTGCGAGGGAACGATGAGTACTAGTGATAAGGGATTGCTGGAATACGTAAGGAAATCGTCGCCGCCACCTTTTCTGCTGAAAACGTACATGCTGGTGGAGGATCCCAACACCGACAACGTCATCTCGTGGAACGACAACGGGACGGCTTTCATCGTCTGGCAGCAGGCCGAGTTCGCCAGAGACTTGCTCCCTACGCTCTTCAAGCACAGCAACTTCTCCAGCTTTGTCAGGCAGCTCAATACCTACGTATGTACACGTCTTCCCTCCATCTTTCTATTTTTTTCTAATTTATTTCATCTTTATCATGTAAGCACGTTACATATAGGCGATTATTTGTAAGTGTATATATTAATAATTTCATCTCACTTTCTTGAACTTGAATGAAGGATATATAGCCCTTTTTTTTCACAAAGGGTATAGCTTAATTCCTTGAATTCAAGATTTTCTTTTACACGAAAAACAATTTTATTTTCTATATTTAATTTAATTTAGTAAATATGGATATCGTGCAATTTAAGATAACCCCAATTAATTAGTTAATTAATTAATCAATGATAATAGAAGTCTAAACTAGACATATATCAATTTATGTGAACCTGTCTTCTGTCCTTTGACGCTATAAATAAATAAATAAACTGAGGGTAATAATCCTTAACCTACAATATCTAGTCTAGTATATAATCTAATTCTTCTTTGTACTCATCTTGCATTGATTGGTCATTCAAAAAGAAATCAAGCCGTCACTTTTGACTACACGTTTCAAAATAATAGGTTAATTTACTCTCACAAAATCCATTCTATATTTTTTTACCTATGATTGGTTGGGTAAATTATTAAATTAAGCATAAGCTAAAATACTATATATGTTGTATATTAAATATTTTCTCTCTATATACGTTGATTATTGTAGGGTTTTCGAAAAGTTGCGACAACTCGATGGGAATTCAGCAACGACATGTTTCGCAAGGGCAAGAAAGATCAACTCTGTGAAATACGACGAAGAAAGGCATGGTCTAATAAGCAGCAAGTCCGAGTTGCACCAAAGGAGCAAGCGGATGAAGATCAACGGTCGTCTTCAACTTCGTCATCGTCAGAGTACACCACCCTCGTCGATGAGAACAAAAGGCTAAAGAATGAAAATGGAGTCCTAAATTCTGAACTTTCCATCATGAAAAGGAAATGCAAGGAACTTCTTGATTTGGTGGCCATGTATGGAGGAAATTCAGAAAAAGAAGAAGACAATGACGAGGAAAACAATCCACGATGTGACGTGGGACCGATGCTTTTTGGGATTAGATTGGAAGTTCAAGAAGAGATAGAGAAGAAGAGACAGAGAGCAGATAACAATGTTTGTGAAAGTTCAAGGTTGTTTCTGTCACAGTCATGCAAATAATATATCTATTATGTATACAAGTGCTAGATTTGTAGAAGAAATTAGGGGAAAAGAGAATCCTAATTAGCATGAAGGCCACTAAAAAATCAAGTGGGCTAATTTCTGCTAAATTATCATGCTAATATTGTACTCCTAGGTGTTCAATAATTAATCGACATCGTCTACTAAGTTTGACATGCAGATCATATTTTAAAGAAGTTGTTCAGTCGATCATCTCGATAAGATTAATTAAACAAGATACTAATATTCAAAGTGAAACTTTGACGGGCTAAGTTAAATGGAATTTCACGCACATTGACACAAAAGATTAATTACGGGTCAAGAGGATAACACTATTGACTTTGAGAGCATTAGGGGCATTGAATTAGAGGCAAAATTAGTTATATGCCCCTATTAATCATGAATTAGAGGCAGAACTATGTGTGGTCTCTATTAATACTAGTTGAGGCGAAAATAAATGTCCCTATTTCTTTCTTAGAAATCAACAACCATATTTTCAACTAGGGGCGGAAAGTAAGTGCCTCTAATAATACAATTTGAGACGGATATATGTTTGGCATCTAATAATATTATTTTGGACAAATAAAATTGCCCCTAATTGTTTACGAAAAATCCAATAAGTAAATTTAAGAAGAGTCGGTCAGTTCAACGTTTTCTCCTTCCTTTCCATCCTTCGACCTGCACTCCCCCTTTA
>CAVNYN010271219.1:0-15982 GCA_963692815.1 Nyctanthes arbor-tristis
TAGATACTTTATCTTTGACTCTTCATTTTCCCCAATGAGGCCCAAAACCCATGTACTAATAGAACTCATGATGGGGATTAGAGGTCGAGGAGATTGTCGCCTTTTTTATGGCTTGACAGCGAGCTCGAGAGTTGACTGCCACGTTACTTATTGGTTTCTTGACTGCTGGCAAATCATAGTCACCATCTATTTTGCCACACTGCCTCTCTTTAAACAAGGATAGCCCATGCTTTCCTTTGCTTTGACGCTGGTTGAGACAGTTTCATCCTATGTTGTAGTTTTGTTCTTTCTTCTCAACTACTCTTTCGACACTATTAACAAAAATCAAATGTACAAGCTAGATAATGATATATTTTAGCACAGGTTTCGCAAGGCAGACTCTAATCTAGAGAGAAATTCATGAATGAAGATCGATTGCAGAAGACTAAAGGCATGTTTGGGGCATTAGGAAAACAATAAATGAGAAGTTAAAATTGTATGACGTGCCAAAAAATGATGGGCAGGCAAGCTACCGGGATGCATAAATGGGACAGCGGAGCCAGGGGCGGAGCCCATTAAGGCCCAGTGCGGTCCATGGACCGCACTGAACCTTGGGCCGACCTGCTAACTTTCAATTTGGACTGCACTGAGATCCAAAACCAAGAAACCCACATACTGCCCAAATATTCTTTTTTCTATGCTCAAAATATTTTAACTGGTATCTTAGATCTAAAAATCAGTTGGGCCGTCCAAGTTTAAGCTTTTGGTGAAGTTTTAAATTCATGTATCCAATCCTCTTTTATAAAACAAGCCCATAACTTCCTTTACTTCATAAACCAATATGAGATTAAAACCTAACTATAGTCTTAAATTCATATATCAAATCCTCTTTTATAAAGCAGGCCTTAACTCCCTTTATTTCATAAGCCAATGTGGGATTACGATTTTTAATTTTTTTAATTTATTATTGTTTTTTTATAAAATAAAAATTTTGAGTATTGGTTCTGAGATTATAAACTAATGTGAGTAATGGAAAATGGAAATGATAGCTGGGGCAATTTTTCCCTAAAATTTTCGACCGTACTAAACAAATTTTCTGGCTCCGCCCCTTAGCGGAGCTAGCCCCATTCATTACTATGAAATTTAACTTCATTGTTTCCTTCTTATCTTCAATCCTTATAATAAAAATTTACACCATTCTGAACAACACTTGACTTCGTATAATTTAGAATCACTTCACTTTTTAATTAATGGTTATCAAACGTGCCACACACGTGCCACATATGTGCATTTGTATAATTTGGTGTATAATTTGTTATCATACGTACAACGTCACTTTTTAATCTGTTGTATGTTTTTGTTGTACCAACTGCATTTTCCATTTTCCTTGTACTTTCCTAGTCTTTCTTTTCTTTATGAGCCTTGAACTCTTTGATATTTGTTTGAGGTAGTGAAGGTTGTTCCATTTCATTGGCCATATCATTAGATTTAGATCCACCCTTATCTTTGACTCTTCTTCTTCCCCAATGCGGCCCAAAACTTGTGCAGTAATAGAACTCATGATAAGGATTAGTGGTTGAGGAGATTGTTTCCTTTGTCATGGCTTGATGGTGACCTCAAGAGTTGGCTACCACATTATTTATTGGGTTTCTTGACTGCTGGCAAAAAATAGTCGCCATCTGTTTTGCCACGCTCTCTCTTTTTGAACAAGGATAGCCCACCCTTTCCTTTGCCTTGATGCTGGTTGGGCCACTTTCATCCCATCTTGTAGTTTTTTTCTTCCCAACGACTCTTTCAACACTATTAACAAAAATCAAATGGACAAGCTGGATAAACATACATTTTAGTACATGTTTTGCAGGGCAAACTCTAATTTAGAGAGAAAAATTCATGTATGAAGACCGGTTGTAGAAGACACTAAAGGCGTGTTTGGGGCATTAGGAAACAAAAAATGAGACATTAAAATTATGACGTGTCAAAAATGATTGGCAGGCCAGCTACGAGGACACATAAATAGGATATTTGACACCATTCGTTGCTATCAAATTTAACTTCATTGTTTCCTTCTCGTCTTTAATGCTACGAGTAGTTCAAAAGTGCGTTGCACATTGTTTATATCATAAAAATCATTTATGTAATAGTATAATATATTTTTATTTTAAACATACGTGCTAGCTAAAAGTTACTACAATAAAATAACTTGATAAGATATGATATATTTTTATTGGCCTAAAAAAAATGCAAAAAGGAAAAAAACGATATGAGCTAAGACTCACATCGTCAGATGGCATTTGAGTTTGTTTCCCACGTCCTTCGTCAAGGTTCAATTCTTCCCCTTTACAGCTCTGTCATAAAAAAAAAAAAATCCTTTTTAGATTATTATTATTATACTAAGAATTAGAATGCTATTAATTATGACAATTTAAAATTATTATTTGATTGAATATTTATCATTACTTATTATGTTTAAGCTAATAGAACATTATGAGTGATGATACACATCCCTACTAGTTCACCGGTTGCTTTACCAGTTGACAATTTTACCCTTAAAAATCTAAATCTCAAATAATTCAAGTATCTTAATTGACAGTTTTATCCTTTAATTTCTTTTTATAATTTTTGTTAACCGGTAAACTAACCATTGAACAAACAGAGATGTTTATTATTATTCTAACATTATTGTATAAAACAAATAATAATAAATATATAAGTTTATAAGCATTAAGAATGCCTTAAAATTGTTTTCTAAATGAAATGAATTTATTTATGAGATCACAAAAGTTTCATAAGAATGTATTAGTAACACTAATAAATTTGATTAAATTGTTGAAAACCCAAATAATTAATGGAAGAAAGTTTTAAAAAATTTAAAACGGTCAAAAGTATTTAATTATTTCTAGAAAGTTAATATCTAATAAAATATGCAACTGATAATTATACACATTTTCAAATTATTTTGAATGAAATATTATGAGAATCGAATGATACTTTAATAATTGTATATACCAAATGATGATAGTGATACTTAATTTGCAATAATTATCAAAGTTAATAATAATTTTAGGTGAATTATGTCTAATAAACCAAAAAAAAAGAGCATGTAAATCTAATTGTTTTTTGTTTTGAAATTAGGAGAATTGTACACAATTTGAACTTTTCTTTTTAACAAAATTATAGAGGCAAAGGTCCCGAAAAGAAAAAAATACAGGGACAAAGTATATTAATGTTCATGTAAATATTCTTGTTAATATAAGAACATATTTTTAGTTTTAAATAAAACGAAATGGAATAAGTTTTTCCTTTAAGTTCAAATAAAAAAATTATAATAAAAAATTTGTAAGCAAATTATATTTATTTAATGAAAAAAATTTATCAATTCAATAAAAATAAAAAATCACACTGATAAGTAATTATTACTTAATAAATACTATTCATTACATAATTAGTATTATACAAAATACTAATTAATGACATAATTATTTACATGAATTAAACCCTAGTCAGTTGTAAAATTAAAAAGATACTATTGACATTAATAAAAAACGTTTAGGGTAAAAGGGGGAAGTAAATGTTTTACATTTATTCCCCCCTTTACTACACAAAATATACTAATTAATGACATAATTATTTATATGAATTAAACACTAATCAATTATAAAATTAAAAAGACACTATTGATATTAATAAAAAATGTCAAGGGTAAAAGAGGAAAGTGGATGCTTTACACTCATTTCTCCTTCACTACACAAAATACTAATTAATGACATCTTATCTTATCTTATATATATTAAAATAGGATAGTGGTCGTATGCTATTTTTCTGCCAAAACCACTATCCTACTTTTATATATTCCTTTATTTGATAAAAAAATAATAACAATAATCATAATAATCATAAATAATATTATGAAATATATTATTAGATATGTGTAATTAATATAAAATATATGGATATACATGTACGAAGCCCCAAACCCTAAAGTTTAGATGGGTGTCCTATAAACGGATTTGCAATGAGGCAACAGTACACATCGTAAACATAATTCAACTCAATAACTAACTTAAGAAACTCTAACAATTACAAATTTAATTAATCAAATGCGATTATTTACTGACTTCAATGCAACTAAAAACCATAACATAATGCTTTCAAAAAAAAAATAATAATAATAAAAATAACATAAATTATTTGAACAAAAAAAAAAGAAAGAAATCCAAATAATATATCAATTAAAACTTGGCCGAGATAAATAAAAACTTAGAATAATAATAATAATAATAATAATAATAATAATAATAATAATAATAATAACAACAACAACAACAACAACAATATGAAATGTATTATTAGATATGAAATTAAGCAAAGTACATGATATAAATATAATTCCAAATTAATCAAATTTATCTTCACAATAGAAGTTGGCAAAAATTTTTTTCTCCATCTCTTCACCAATTGCAACACTTATCTCTTCACTTATTTCATTCATTTCTTCACTTATTTTTCTTATTATCATAATTATATCTCAAAAATAAGATATACATATATAAGTTTGGATATACACATCGTAAACATAATTCAACTCAATAACTAACTTAAGTAACTCTAATAATTACAAATTTAATTAATCAAAGGCGATGACTTACTGACTTCAACGCAACTAAAAACCATAACGTAATGCTTTCAAAAAAAAAAAGAAAAAGAAAAAGGCATAACATGAATTATTTAAAAAAAAAAAGAAATCCAAATAATATATCAATTAAAACTTGGCTGAGATAAATTAAAATTTAGAATCTATATATTAATAATAAGAGAAGTTTGTCTGGCATAGTTTTTCCCTCCAATAGTCTAGCTTTATAAGGATTCTGAAGATGTCATTAATGACATCATCTGTAAAATTATATTTTTTATTTTTTCTTGAATTATCTTCTTTACTACATCTTCCTTATCTTTTTTTTTTCAAAATTTATACTGATCTAATCTGTCTTTTAATTTCGGTAGTTATGTTTGTGTTGGATTCAAATTTCTTTAATTTTTCCTCTTTGTGCCTTATCCTCGAATTTTCATCCAATTATGACTTCAATCTACCTATGGAAATTCAAATCTTTTAATATTTCTCTTTCCTTATCTTTAATTGTTGATTTGAATTAATGTTCTTTTGTTTTCCTTAATCCCTTTTCATGATTGCTACCTTTCGATTTTGATGTAGGACTTTTTTCTTAACACTTTGTATATCTTTAATTTTTTATTTGAATTAATTTTTTAGAATATTTGACTTAATTTTTTTATTTTCTTAATTAATCCCTATTCTTTAATTTTAGGTTACCAACTGAAGATTTCAATTAGGTGTCGTGTTATGTTTGGGCTTAAATTGCGCTTTTAATTTGGATTACATTTCTATCACTTGTGTTGTGGGGAAATTTTTTTTCTTTTTTTGGACATTTTACTTTATTTTATTTTATTTTATTTTTTTACCGTTCCTTTATCCATAAGTTATTATTTTATTACATATGAATTAAAAATATGAATTGATCCCCCCCTCTCTCTCTCACACACACACACATACTACTCTTGCTAGAAATATTATGATAAACATTTAAAATTTTTTTAAGCATGATGCAACAATTCACGATTAGTTCTTTAAAAAAAATGCTCAAATTAATATGACAGACTATGGTTTGATTGGTTTTTTCTGGAAAGTAAGTATAGTTATATAAATTATTCATTGCCATTGTTGTTTTCCTGAAAATTAATTAATCTTACTTATATTATATTTTGCAGAAATTTAATAGAAAATTGTTGTTTTGTGGAAATTAATCATACTTATACTCAAGAATTTTATTTTGCCCACGCATGCATGTTATTATGCATGGATGTAATACATAATACACATCTCGGCAACAAATGTAGAGTGCTTGTAGCTTAAATGTTTGACATATATGCACGCATGCATAATAACTTACATGCGTGTAGGCAAAATAAAATCCTTGTACTTATACTATGTTATGTGAAAATTTAACAACAAATTGATTACTAATTTTATCTTATCTGTTTTTTTAAAGTATAGTTATTTTGCTATTTATTTTTTAATTATAAATAGTTAGAAATACAATAAGAATAAAACATTTTTCCTTTAATAATAATAAAAAAAATCCAAGTTTAGTATTATACTGAAAAAAATGATAGGGACGTCATCTTTCTTTTCTGCTCTCAATTTTTTTAACTTTTGTTGCTATGCCTGTGCAACGCACGGATTGAAAATCTAATATTTATTTATATGAATTAAACACTAATCAATTGTAAAATTAAAAAGTTACTATTGATATTAATAAAAAATGTCATGGGTAAAAGGGAAAAGTGAATGTTTTACCCCAATTTTCCCTTTTATATAGTAGCGATGATATGTACAATAAAAATGTACAACAAATTGTACAATACTAGGTATCGTATAACCCAGACATCACTTCACTTTTTAATTAATGGTTATCACACCTGCAATACACGTGCCACATATGTGCATTTGTATAATTTGTTGTATTTTTTTGTTATATAATTTGTTATCATACGTGCCACTTCACTTTTTAATTTGTTGTATAATTTGTTGGATGCTTTTGTTGTAATAATGGCCTTTTCCATTTTCCTTGTACTTTCCTCATCTTTCTTTTCTTTATGAGCCACGAACTCTTTGATATCTGTTTGCGGCAATGAAGGTTGTTCCATTTCGTTGGCCATATCAATATCTTTAGATACACCCTTATCTTTGACTCTTCCTTTTTCCCCGGCGAGGCCCAAACCATGTGTAGTAATAGAACTCATGATGAGGATTAGAGGTCGAGGAGATTGTTTCCTTTTTCATGGCTTGACGGCGACCTCAAGAGTTGGCTACCACGTAATTTATTGGGTTTCTTGACTTCTGGCAAACCATAGTCACCATCTGTTTTGCCACACTGCCTCTCTTTAAACAAGGATAATCCGTCCTTTCATTTTTCTTGACGCTGGTTGAGCTAGTTTCATCCCATCTTGTACTTTCTTTCTTCCCAATGACTCTTTCAACACTATTAACAAAAATCAAATGGACAAGCTGGATAACGATATTTTTTTATCACATGTTTCACAAGGCAAACTCTAATCTAGAAAGAAAAATTCAAGAATGTAGATGGGTTGCAGAAGACTAAAGGCATGTTTGGGGCTTTAGGAAATCAATAGATGAGTTGTTAAAATTCTAGGCCATGTCAAAAAAAGATTGGCGGGCCAGCTACCGGAACACATAAATTGGATAGCAGATCTGCATTGCTATAAAATTTAACTTCATTGTTTCCTTCTCATCTGCAATGCTATATGTGCAATAAAAATGTACAACAAATTGTATAACACTTGGCATTGTATAACTTAGACATCAATTCACTTTTTAATTAATGGTTATCACACGTGCATGCATCAATTCATTTTTTAATTAATGGTTATCCCACGTGCCACACACGGGCCAAGTACGTGCATTTGTATCATTTGTTATCATACGTGCCACTTTACTTTTTAATTTGCTGTATAATTTGTTGTACCAATGGCATTTTCCATTTTTCTTGTAGTTTCCCCACCTTTCTTTTCTTTATAAGTCTCGAACTCTATATGTTTGCAGCAGTAAAGATTGTTCCATTTCATTGGCCATATAAATATCTTTAGATATACCCTTATCTTTGACTCTTCTATTTTCCCTAACGAGGCCCAAACCATGTGTAGTAATAGAACTCGTGACGAGGACTAGAGGTTGAGGAGATTGTTGCCTTTTTCATGGATTGACGGCGACCTTGAAAGTTGGCTACCGCATTATTTATTGGGTTTCTTAAGTGCTGGCAAACCATAGTAGCCATCTATTTTACTACACTGCCTCTCTTTAAAAAAGGGTAGCTCACCCTTTCCCTTGCCTTGATGCTGGTTGAGCCAATTTCATCCCATCTTGTAGTTTCTTTCTTCCCAATGACTCTTTTCGACACTACTAACAAACATCAAATGCACAAGCTGAATAACAATATATTTTAGCACATGTTTCGCAAGGCAAACTCTAGTCTAGAGAGAAATTCGTGAAGAGAGATCGGTTGCAGAAGACTAGAGGCGTGTGTGGGGCATTAGGAAACACAATAAATGAGATGTTAAAATTATATGACATGTCAAAAAATTACTGGCGGGCCAGCTACCGGAACACATAAATGGGATAGTAGATCAGGCCTCGATCGTTCATTGCTATAAAATTTAATTTCATTGTTTCCTTCTCATCTTCAATGCTATATGTACAATAAAAATCTACAAGAAATTATACAATATACTTCGCATCGTATAACTCATACATCACTTCACTTTAATTAATGGTTATCACTTGTGCCACATACGTGCATTTTTATAAGTTTTTGTTTGTTTTTGTTGTCCCAAATTATGTTCCATTACCCTATGAGTCATGAGACATCAGTATTTAAGTGAATGTGATAGATGCGGAATTAGTGGGCCGTCCTTTGGGCCGGAAAAATTTTGTAGGGCTGCCGCTCGGCCGCTCCAGATACACCCTCTTCCTCTCCCATTACACGAACACTCAAAGTAGCAACCATATCATATCATTTTTTTTTTTTAATTTTGAAATGGAGCAACCATATCATTTTAGTTCTCCATTATAAATGCTACCAAAGAAAGCCTTGAAATTGCAATGTATGAAAGCACGCATAGAAACTATTTTCTCTGATGCCAGCAAGCATTTGTCATCTTAATCAAACTCCGCAGGACATGATGACCTTTCTGCCGTCATCCACTCTACTGCTAGTACAATCTCTGTCTTTGTTAAAGGCAAGTTCATTGTATTCTATGTTGATTTACTTCATTTCTATATGAAAATTTGTCAAAATCTATTGAAGATTCTCATCAGATGTCACTCAATTTGGCTCTTTATTTTTTTTCTCCTTTTAGGGTTTCAAGAAAATTGACCTTTGCAATTGATTATTATTAGTTCTTTTTTCTTTTTCTTTTTTTTTTTGAGATTTTAAATTTGTAATAATTTTTTCTTTACTATTTATTTCTATTTTAAGTTGGTGGTTCCATTTTCTTGATGACGAATATTTTTTTATGCAAGAAGCTTTGGCGATCGCTTTTATTTTTTTAGTTTTTTCCTTCTTTATTTTTCTAAAAATCAACTCTTCTGCTCCTCTAAAAAAAAATAAATAAAAAATAAAAATCAACCATTCTGCTTGATTATAAAATGTGAATCAAATGATTTTTTTCTAAAAAATATTTCTAGAATTAAGAATTTGAAAGTCTTTTGTGCGTTTTCATTCTTGCTGTTTATTCTAGCTTGTGCGATTTAATTTTTCAACACAGAATAGTTCTTAAGGAAGTCAAGTAATTGATGCTTGTTTGCTTTTATTGTGTTTTGTTTTATTTTGCCTTATTCTTATATTCCTACTGGGCTTTTATTTTATTTTATTTTTCATTATTCTTATATTCTGACCGGGCTTTTTAAAAAATCCAACAAATTATAAAATGTGAATTTAAGGTTTTGTTTTGCGGTGTTTTTTGGCTTTTTCTTCTTTGTTTTCCTTGTTTCTTCTCAGGATTTGAAATTTGAAGTTTATTATGAGTTTATATTTTTCGGTGTTTTCGTTTATTTGAGCTCATGTGTTTCTACTTATTTGACATAAAAATAGTTTTATGCATGTCAGTGGAGGTGCTTGTGTTTTTGCTTTCAATTTCTTTTCCCTCTACAATTTTTGGAAAAATTCACCGATAGAGAGTTTCTATTCTTTCTTTGAGGTTTGAATTTGAAGTCTATTGTGGGATTTTACTTCTTACTTTTTATTATATCTTGTGTGTTTCCTCTTTTGCGACATACTTAATAATCTTTTTGAACACGTGTGAAAAATATTCTAAGATAATACAAATAAAGGCGAAACTCTTGACATTCTTAAGAGGTAATCTATTTTGTTGTGGTTTGAATTTGGATTGGTCTAAGAATTTTATTGCTCTTTTGTAATTGATATATGGAAGACAATTAAAGATTGTTTTGGGGCATGAGGAAAACAGAAAACGAGGTATTAAAATTAAATAACGTGTCAAAGAATGATCGGCGAGACAAGAAGCCGCCATTTATTAAGAAGTATGAACTTGCTTTCCTTCTTCTAAAGTTTTTATGTCAAAAGACATAAAATGTGGCTAGAAGGGATGATGAGGTCAGTTTTATTGATCTTGCGCATTTTCCTGATCATACGAATGCTTGATATATTGCTTGGCCTTCGGGACCAACATATTGTGATTTTCAATAACTTATGTGAAGGAACAAAATAGAAGGTGTATGTATGTTTTTGATGCATAATAATAATAATAACAACAACAACGACGACATTGACAAAAACAACAATAATGACACTAATATGGCATGATGTCATGAGCATTGGTGATGAGATCGGAAGAGCTCATTCCATTATAATGGATGTTATAATTTGAATTTTCTCATATGCAAAAAAAAAAAAAAAAATATCAAAATTCGTCAATGAGATGTAGCAGTAATATTAATTTTCATCATCAAAATGATGTAATTAATCTTATATATTTATTAGGTGTTCATGAGTTTGAATTATATAACGTCAATTATAATGATGCTAATTATACTTTATGACAAATAATTACTAATCATAAAGAAAGTTCCCACCCCCCACGCCAAAAAAAAAAAAAAAAGAAAAAAGAAAAAACGCATATGTCTCTCAGCATCTCCTCCCTTTCTTTATCTTCTCCATTCCTCTCTTATTTGTACACAGTAATTGTTTTAAATCTCCTCCCCCCATTTCATCTTACAACTGGAACGCAACGCGTATACAAGAGCATCTCTAATTAATGCACAAAATATGCACAACAAGGGAGAGACAAACACATAACTTCAGTTCTCTTTTATTTTCCTTGTTTCCTACATAATATCCTTCACTATGTCCAGACGTAGAATTTGTCATGGATATTGCATTGAAGAAACGGAATATAAAGATTAAAAAAAATGAAAAAAAAGAAAGAAAAGAAAAGAAAAGAAAGCCGTGAGGGAAAATTGAATCTATTTGTCTATATCTATCCTCCCATGCACATTTCATACATTAGACTTGCTCTAATGCTATGCTAATGGTAGTCATGCCCCTCTCAAATTCCATATTAATAAGGGTTTGAACAGCATTTACTTGAATGGTTTCTAGGCAAACTCATATATATATATATATATATATATATATATAAGGAAAGTAGTTGTGGTACAGTTGTACCGCAATTTTCCCTCCAAAACTACACTTTGGAGGGATATTTTAAACTTTTTAACTTCGTTACAGTAATTTTTGTGGTTATCTATATCTTTGTTGTTTCAATTTAAATTGATTTGATTAGATTTAGTTGTTCTCATTTAATTTTTCCTTATCTTCTTCTATATTCAAGACAAGATTCTGATTTTATGATAATCTGACTGTATTTAAAATTACTGATTGATGGATAAGATCTAATTTTATGGATTAATTTAAATTCTAATTTTTTTAATTTTTAATTCAATTTTTTTAATATTATATATATATCTTATCTAAGAAGTATTTTGATTTGATTAGATTTGATTGTACTAATTTAATTTTCCTTTCTTCTTATATATTCAACACAATATTCTGGTTTTATGATAATCTGGCTATATTTAAAATTTATGATCGACGGAGAGGATTAATTTTAGGGAGTAATTTATATTCAAAGTTTTTAATTTTTAATTCAAAATTTTTAATATTATATATATATATATCTTATCTTGGAAGTATTTCGTAATTTATATTAGACTATTTCCTTTTAAGCTCGTGCATTAATTTTTAATTATTTTAATGTGTTTTTAAATTGAGTCGTGTTATTATGTTACTTCTTTGTATATTATAAAAGAGAAAAATAATTACAGAGAAAAATAAAATTAAATGTTTAATTTCTTGATATATAAGAATCACAATAGATCGAGATCGGGTATATTACGCCCGTTACCCTATCCATCAAAATTTTTTCTCCTATCCCCACTTAAATCAAGGACAAGTTGGTGACGCGTTGATACAAATAACTCATATTACCCATTATTGACCAATTTATATATATTTATATTTTTTATTTCATTTTTTGTTTAATAAATAGTGTTAACACCAGTAAATTAAAATTGCAATTGAAATTATTAAGCTTTCTTGATAAATTGAAACTATTAGAATTTTAGTAAATATTTTTATTTTTGACAAGAAAAGGTTAAACGGATCGAATATGAGTAAAAATTATGATAACCTTCTCCGACCTATTATTAACTCGAGTCGATTTTCTTTACTTCATTCCAACCTAATTACCCGTTTAATTAGGTATTCTCCATCTTAAAGGATCGGGTAACGGTGGGTATAGGATTTGGTTTATTTTTTTGTTTTTTATTTTTTTTATTTTTGTAGTCCATACTAAGATCACTTAATAATATTCCATACTAAGTAAGCACATAAAAGCTATTAATTAAAAAAATGATCAAAATATTATAGTTTAATGTGACTAATCATACATTACTTAATATTTCATACTAATATAATTAGATATAATTTGATTTGGTATCTTCCTGTGCAATTCATGGGTGAGAATCTAGTATATAACCACTCAAGCATTACCATCACAATTTTGAGTAGTTATATAAGTCATAACTGTTATAATTGAAACAATTGGTTAACAAGAGACAGAATGGGATAATAAATAAAATTTTGGGAATGAAATCAACTTAAAAGAAAGGGAATATATATATATATATATATATATATAATATAAGGGCCAAATTTGCTGTCCCATTTATGTGTCTCTGTAGCTGTCCGCCAATCATTTCTTGACACATCATTTAATTTTAATACCTCATTTTCTGTTTTCCTCATGCCCCGAACAATCTTCAAATTCAAACTCAAAACCCGAACACCACAGTCAATTACCGCTCAACGGCACCACCGGCCACCACCGCGACCATTGTCATCAACAAATCAGCCAAGATCTAATGCATCCCCAGTTTCACCTTCATGACTTCAAGTTTATCCATATAGTTTATAAGACTCAAATCTACTTAATTAACAAATCTTTTTTTCATTTCATTCTATTTTTGTTTTGAAATAGATTTCAAAATCTAAAGCAGCACGTCATAGATAACCTCTTGAAGAGAATGCAGTTCGATCTTCCGATCTCGCCCAATCCAGCAGAATGGCAACAAGCGAGAAAATTCTTTCGGCGTTCACGCGCATAGCCAAGCAACATATGATTGCATTCCACGGCAAGACTTCTCTCGGCGTGAAAACATTTTAACAATTTTAATAAATTTTGGGATTCGGGACGGGGGGCAGGACGGGTGGGGTTATGCACCGGCGGGAGCTGTGGGTTACAAGGATTACCACTCCTGAAAACTACAACAATATCATCAATGAATTTTTTATTTCAATTACTGAGCTACGTAAAATATCATGAGAAATTGATTAGGTTAAGTGACTATTATTCAAAATGACATCAAAACAAGAAAAGTTCCAAAAAAGCATGAAAATTACAGTTTTTTTTTTTAAATTTTTTTGGGCCATTAAAATGATCAAGGCAGCAAGTAAAAATGAAAAAATAGAAGCCATATTTAAAAAGCTGTACACTAATGGTCCGCGTTGTTCAGTCGGTATTATTATTATTTGAGATTTTAAATTTTTATTCATGTGCTTTTCACTATTTATTTCATTCTATCATAACTTGGCGGTTCCATTTTCTTGTTAACGTCGAATACTCTTTTATGCAAGATGCTTTTGCGATCTCTTTTATTTTTCAGTTTATCCCTTCTTTATTTTTCTAAAGATCCACCATTCTGCTTGATTATAAAATGTGAATGAAAGGATTTTTTTTTTTAATTTTCTGGAATTAACAATTTACAGTCTTTTATGGGTTTTCATCCATGTCATCTATTCTAGCTTGTGTGGTTTACTTTTTCAACATGGAATAGTTCTTAAGGAAGTCGATGAAAAGATGCTTGTTTGCTTTTATTTTATCTTTTATATTTATTTTTCATTATTCTTATATTCCTACTAGGCTTTTCCAAAAATCCACCATATTATGAAATGTGAATAGAAGGTTTTGTTTTGCTTGTGTGTTTTTTGGCTTTTTCTTTTTTGTTTTCCCTTGTTTCTCCTCATGATTCGAAGATTAAATTGTTTATTCTTAGTTTACATGTGCTCATGTGGTTATACTTTTTCAACATAAAAAAATCATAGTTATCAGACCCGGCTCGGACATTGACCCAGCCTAGGGCCTGAGTCATTGATTCATTGGTTCAACTGTTGACTAGGCGGTCAAACCGACGGGCCAATTCCTATCAACCCGTTGAATTATTTTTGACAAATGTAACATGAATAATTGCCCTTTAATTAGTGTCAATTCTACTGTACTTTTGTAATTAAATATTATTACACAAGTGAAAATGAAACTAGTAAATTATTTACTAATAAAAATATTATTATATGAAAAGTGGCTGCTAGGTGAAAAATAGAGGTTAAAAGACGTCAATTGACCCTAGAATTCTAAATTTCCCTGATGTGCAAGAAGAAGGACGGTTCTTGGGTTTTTGGATTACCGGTTCTGTGCGAAAACCGATGGGTTAGCTGGGTCATTTGCGATTTGATTGTATAGTATTAAAAAATTGTTAACCGGACAGGTTGCCTTTCCGGACTGACCGGCCAATCCGGTACAGTTTTAATAACTATGTAGAAAGGAAATATGCTAAAGAGATAGATCACTTACGTAGTGAAAACCTAGCAAAAGCGGCCCCTCTGTTGGTAGGGCAGCTTTTGTTAGATTTCCGCAATGTAAGCAATAAGGCTCCTTAACAGGAGATAGATAAGGCTTTATATATATATATATAAAGATATGCCTGTGCTTTTGCTTTGAAAAATCCACTAATAGATTTCAGGCATGTGAACTAAGGGGTTTCTTTTCTTTTGTTTAAGATTTGAATTTGTAGTCGATTGTGTTTACTTCTTTCTTTTCATCATATCTTGGTTATTTCTGTTTTTGCGACATATAATAATCTTTTTCCAGATATTTGAAAATGATTCTGAGATAAGTACGGACGAAGGGAATAGTTCTTAAGAGCTGAGAGGTAATCTCTTCATTGTGCTTTGAATTTGGATTGGCTTAAGAATGGAAGAAAATTAGTTTATTGCAACCAATCTTCATTTATAATTTTTCTATCAATTTGTAGATTATAGTTTGCATGCAAAACTTGTACTAAGATTATATCATTATCCTCGTTCATTTGATTTCTGTTAATAGTGTTGAAACAGTAATTGCTGGGGAAGAAAGAAACTACAAATGGGACGAGAGTGGCTTAGACGGCGTCAAGGCAGAGGAAAGGTAGGCTATCCTAGTTTAAAGAAAAGAAAAGGCTATTATGTGATGGAGCCTAATTTGTTACGCTACGCGAAAGATGTTAGCGGATCGACCTTCGCGGTAAGGTCGTCATGGGGGTTGGAAAGGGGGCAGGCAGCCCCTTTCCCAGGGGCTCGGGCAGCGCCCCCGAAAGGTATTTAGTATTTGGAGTATTGGACAAGTTAGGTTTTCGTACAGTTTCTACACTTGTAAAACTGAGTTAGGGTTATTCTATATATAGGGCAAATATCTTGCAACCCTTTTAATTCCAATACATATAATAAAACATTGTGGTGGCTGAAGACAGGACGTAGCCTCAAGAGGAGGTGAACCTGTATAAATCTTGTGTGTTTTGTGCCTTTTTTTATCGCTTTACAATCAATTTCTTGTAACAACTGGTATCAAAGCCATGGCAGGCAATGAAGGATCTGCACTCGGAATCACTAAATTCGATGGCACAGATTTTGCATTCTGGAAGATGCAGATAGAAGATTATCTGTAAAACAAAAAGATGCACTTACCCTTATTCGACCAACCAGACACCATGAGGGATGAGGATTGGAGTCTTCTGGACAGA
>CAVNYN010271220.1:0-13132 GCA_963692815.1 Nyctanthes arbor-tristis
TGAAGGATCTGCACTCGGAATCACTAAATTCGATGGCACAGATTTTGCATTCTGGAAGATGCAGATAGAAGATTATCTGTAAAACAAAAAGATGCACTTACCCTTATTCGACCAACCAGACACCATGAGGGATGAGGATTGGAGTCTTCTGGACAGACATATGTTAAGGGTAATTCGTTTAACACTCTCAAAGAACGTGGCTCACAATGTGGTGAAGGAGAAAACCACAGCAGAATTGATGAAGGTGTTGTCTGATATGTATGAGAAGCCATCGGCTTGTAACAAAGTTCATCTAATGAAGAAGTTGTTCAACTTGAAGATGATTGAAGGTGCTTCAGTGGTAGAGCATCTTAATAATTTCAATGCAATTGTTAACTAATTGGTTTCAATGGAGATCAAGCGTGACGATGAAGTTCGAGCCTTAATCCTTTTGGCATCACTACCAAATAGTTGGGAATCCATGAGAGCGGCTGTCAGCAATTCCATAGGGAATGCAAAGTTGAAATTCAATAATGTTCGGGATACGATCCTTGCGGAGGAAGTTCGTAGGAAGGATTCTGGAGAGTTCTCAACATCAAATTCTGCGTTAAATGTAGACAACCGGGGAAGAGAATATGAAAGGAATTCCAACAAGGAATTGGAGGAGTAAATCTAGAAACAGGAAGGATCTAAAAGATGTTGAATGCTGGAATTGTGGCAAGTTGGGTAGAGGAAATATGAATGCAGAGCTCCTAAGAAGAATGACGAAAGGAATAAAGATACAGTGAATGCTGCAACTGAAGAGGTAAGAGATGCATTGTTGTTATCTATTGATACTCCTATTGATTCTTGGGTGATAGATTCTGGGGCTTCTTTTCACACTACTCTGAACAGTGAGATCATGGAAAATTATGTTGCTAGAGATCTTGGAAAAGTTTAACTTACTGATGGTAAACCGCTAGATATTGTTGGCATTGGTGATGTAGCATTGAAGATGCCAAATGGGGCAGTGTGGAAAATTTACAAGGTGAGACATATACCAAAATTGAAGCGTAATCTTATCTCAGTTGGACAACTTGATGTTGAAGGGTTCCATGTGAATTTTGGTGGCAGAATCTGGAAAGTGACCAAATGAGCCATGATCATTGCACGAGGATATAGAAGGGAAACTCTTTACATGACTACTAGTCCTAGAAAAACAATTGCAGTTCCTGATTCTACTATTAGTTCTTATTTATAACATTGTAGGCTTAGACACATGAGTGAAAAGGGAAGCAAGTACTTCATTCCAAAGGGAAGCTGCCAGGGTTGAAATATGTTGAACACAGCTTGTGTGAAGGTTGTATTTTCGGAAAGTAGAAAAAGATAACATTCTTGAAGGTTAGTAAGGAACCGAAAGCAGTAAAATTGGAATTGGTTCATACAGATGTTTGGGGACCTGCCCTGTTAGTTCGCTTGGAGGTTTGAATTATTATGTGACATTCATTGATGATGCTAGCAGAAAAGTATGGGTATATTTCTTGAAAAAGAAATCTGATGTCTTTGATGTTTCCAAGCGGTGGAGGGCGATGGTCGAGAATGAAACAAGTTTAAAAGTAAAATGTTTGCAGTCAGACAATGGGGGAAAATATACAGATAAAGAGTTTTAGAAATACTGTTCTGAACATGGGATCAAAATGAAAAAGATGGTTCCTGGAATGCCTCAACAGAATGGTATAGCTGAGAGGATGAATAGAACTCTAAATGAACGCGCAAGGAGTATGAGACTAAATGCTGGGTTGCCAAAGATGTTTTGGGCTGAGGCTATCAATACAACTGTATTCTTGATTAACAGAGGTCTTTCAGCACCATTGGATTTCAAAATACCAGAAGAGGTGTGGAGCGGTAAAGAGGTAAACCTTTCTTTCTTAAAAGTATTTGGTTGTACTTCTTATGTTCACATTGATTCTACTGCTAGAGGTAAACTTGATGCCAAGTCTAAGAAATGCTATTTCACTGGTTATGGTGATTTGGAGTTTGGCAATCGATTCTGGGATGAAGCAAGACGTAAGATTATCAAAAGTAAAGATGTGATCTTCAATGAATCAGTTTTATATAAAGACAGATTGGGAGTTGACCTAGAGAGTACTAGTTTTGCAATAAAGAAATCTGAGACAATTCCATTGGAAAATCTTCCCATAATTGTGCCGGATACAACTAATATTGAAGATCAGATATAATCAACCCTAGAAGTGCAAGAAAAGACTCCTATTATAGTAGCTAGAAAATCTAGCAGGATCAGAAAACCGCCTCAAAGGTATTCTCCATCATTGAATTATATATTATTAGCAGACGAGGTGAGCCAGAAAGTTATGAAGAAGCTAAAGAGACAGATGAATCAATTAAGTAGGAGTTAGCCATGAAAGATGAGATGGAATCACTGGTATTTAATAAAACCTGGCAATTGACTCAGTTACCAGAAGGAAAGAAAGCCTTACAGAATAAATGGGTTTATCGGTTGAAAGATGAACATGATGGGAGCAAACGATACAAGGCAAGACTTATTGTAAAAGGGTTTTAACAAAAAAAAAGTGTTGACTACACAGAGATTTTCTCACATGTGGTCAAATTAACCATGATAAGAACTGTAATCGGACTGGTGGCAAAGGAAAACCTATATTTGGAACAGCTTGATGTAAAGACAACATTTCTTCATAGTGACCTGGAAGAAAATATTTACATGATGCAGCCACATGGTTTCGAAGTTCAGGGAAAGGAGAAATTAGTGTGCAAACTTTAAAAAAGCTTATATGGGCTCAAACAGGCTCCAAGGCAGTGGTATAAGAAGTTTGATGACTTCATGTGTAGTAACGGTTACTTGAGATGCCAGGCAGATCATTGTTGCTATGTGAAGAATTTTGGTAGCTCCTACATAATTCTACGTCTTTATGTGGATGATATGTTGATTGCAGAATCTTGTATGGAGGAGATTAATAAATTGAAAAAGGAATTGTCTAAGCAGTTTGCAATGAAGGATTTGGGTGCTGCCAAACAAATCCTTGGGATGAGAATTATTAGAGAGAATGATGTACTGAAACTTTCACAAGAAGAATACGTATTAAAGGTTTTGAGTAGATTCAACATGGAAAATGCAAAACCAGTGTCTACTCCTTTGTCTAGTCACTTCAAATTATTAAAGAAACAATCACCTTCTACAGAGGAAGAGCAAGCATACATGGCTAATGTGCCTCATGCTTCTGCAATTGGTAGTCTTATGTATGCAATGGTGTGCACCAGATCAGATATTGTGCATGCAGTGGGAGTTGTGAGTAGATATATGACTAATCCAGGCAAGGAACATTGGGAGGCAGTAAAGTGGATACTCAGATATCTAAAAGGCAATGCAGATATGGCTTTGTGTTTTAGAAAGACAGACATGGGACTACAAGGCTATGTGGATGCAGATATGGCAGGAGACATTGATGAAAGAAAGAGTACTATTGGATATGTCTACACATTGGATGGTACAGTAGTCAGTTGGGCTTCTAAGTTGCAAAAGATAGTTGCACTTTCTACTACTGAAGCAGAGTATGTTGCAATAACAGAGGCTAGTAAAGAACTGATATGGCTACAATCCTTCTTGGAAGAATTGGATTGTAAGAACAATCAAAATGTGCTACATTACGATAGTCAAAGTGTGATTCATCTAGCAAAGAACCCTGTTTATCATGCTAGAACTAAACATATAGCAGTTCGATATCATTTCATAAGATCTGCTTTATAAAATGAAGTCCTTGTACTTGAAAAGATTGAGGGGAGTTGCAATCTAGCTGACATGTTGACTAAAACTGTGACTATTGAAAAACTGAAGTTGCACTCATTTGCTAGAGATTGGAGGGTATGCCGGCCGCTGCAAGGGGAGACAGATAATGTTGGATTAGTCTCCAAGTGGGAGATTATTATGTGATGGAGCCTAATTTGTTGCGCTACGCGGAAGATGTTCGCGGATCGACCTTCGCGGTAAGGTCGTCGTGGGGGTTGGAAGGGGGCAGGCAGCCCTCCTCCTGGGGGCTCAGGGGCAGCGCCCCCGAAAGGTATTCAGTAGTTGGAGTATTGAACAAGTTAGGTTTTCTTACGGTTTCTACACTTGTAAAACCGAGTTAGGGTTATATAGGGCAAATATCTTGTAACCCTTTTAATTCCAACACATATAATAAAACATTGCGACGGCTAAAGACAGGACGTAGCCTCAAGAAGAGGTGAACCTGTATAAATCTTGTGTGTTCTGTGCGTTTCTTTATTTCTTGTAACAAAGGTGATTGTATTTTGTGGCAAGATAGATGGGGACTACAGTTTGCCACCAGGGAAGAAACCGGACAATGCGATATGTATGGCCAACTCTCAAGGCCACTGTCAAGCCAAGACATCCTCTACCTCTAATCCTCGTCACGAGTCTATTAATTACTTACATATAGGGTTTGGGCCTCGCTGGGGCAAAAGAAGAGTAAAAAAATAAGGGTGTATCAAAAGATACAAATATGGTCAATTAATGAAATGGAACATCTTTCGCTGCACCAAAAAGACATCAAATAATTCGAGGTTGATATATAAGGAGAAGAAAGACAAGGAAAGTATACAAGGAGAAAGAAAAGGAAGAAATTAGTTAAGCCAAAGTCACCAAAGTCACTCCTGGAATTGAATTAATGAGACTCTGAATTTTGTGCCGTGAATAAATTATATTTTTACAATTCTCTTTGACCTTTTCAATCTTATGAAATTATACTTATGTATTCCTTTTCTTTTAAGTTGACTTCACACCTAACTCTTTTTATTATCCCATTTCGTCCCCGAGTCACTAGTTCTGTAAAAAATGATAGTTATGAAATTATAGTAGTACCATATGTTTTAAATTTAAAAATGTCAAAGAGAAGTCCCAAAAAGATTAAAATACAAAATATTATCTTTTAAAATAATCGAAAGCGTACGGCGGGCTCAGTGAACACACTGCAACTTGGACCAATAAAAATAACCCTTATTGCCACTTCTCTGCACCATTTGGATCTACAATAGGCTCCTTAAAGAGCCTGCCGTGGACTCTAGATCATTATTCATGGTATTATCTTCATCCCGAATTTCTTCTTCATGACTTCATCTTCCCACAAAAACCTATAGCTGCCTCCACCATGTATGCAGAAGATGAGGGGAGATAGAAATTCTTTAAAAACATGCATTACTATGTTGTTTTTATTGAAATAAGTCAACGTCATATAAATTAACCTTTGAAACTTTTAAAGTTACTTGGTAAACTTCTTTCCAAAATCCATTCCTACCATTTACCCGGATAGTGGTGGAGAATATCAAGGTCGAGCCCACCTTGGCAACACATGGAAGCCAAATCTATTTCTCAATCTTCCTGACTTGCTTCTACAAAACCGAGATCGAGAAGATTGAAAACTGAGACATTCACAATGAACGATGAAGGATTAATTACTAGATTCCTCAAAAGTTAAGAATTAGTAATCTTGTTTTAAAACTTGAATGGGTTAGATCTCTCTCATATGTATGCTAGGCTCCCCCCCCCCAACAAAATTATATATAAAATTTCAGCATATATTATAGCAGGTCACTCACATCTCTTTGTTCCTTAATAGCATTCCTGAAGTATTACCACCATCCCAAAAAGATGGAAAAAAGTTCTCGTACTCCACTCCTGACCAATCCGAATTCACATGTGAGATTTGGGGCCTAAATCAAACAACAAAATGGGCCCTTGAATTTATATGCGAATTTTTGATTGGTTAAGAGTACCGAGTTCAGTACTCATTGAGTACCAGAATTTTTCTTAAAAAGATGGTTTCATTCTTTTTTTACATCATCTCCCTATTATACCATTTCATTAATAATTATTTCATTTTAGTAATTCTTTTTTTTATAATTATGCACATTAAATATGAATATATAAGAGAACTAATATTTCAACTACTTTTTAAAAAGAAAACTTGACTATATTTTAAGATGGGTGAAAAACGTGGACTATCTTTTTGGGAGAGAGGTCATATCACCTAATTAAAAAATAAAATTAAAAGGTAAAATGATTCAAACTCTAAATTGATAATAAACCTCCCTAATAACAACTTCAAAGATTTATTAGCGCAATTACTAATACCTTAAGTGTACGGACTGCTGACAAATTATAATAAAATGCGAAAGTAGCTCATTAATTGTACACATTTACGACAATGTGATTGGCTTACACGCTTTGATCTCAACTAACTTAAACTCAACGTTGATTTTAAAAAGTGATTTTTAATTAATCAAAATCTTAATGTTTAAACAAGTACAAATAGGCTAAACAAGCAAAACGTCACAATTATTTACTAACTAATCCTATTCATGCCACCTATGTGACGCCTTTTTTTTTTTTTGGCTGAACTATGTGTCTCTTGCTACTTTAAATGAATTATGTGTCTCTTGCTACTTTTTAAAAAAAAAAAAAAAGAAAAAAGAAAAGAAAGAAAGTATGTATCTCTTACAAGCTCATTGGGCACGGGTTTGGGTACACAAGCTGTTAAGAGCTTAGCACATTAAAATTTGGAAACCATATGACAATTTGTAAGAGTATATCGTATTTTGGCAGCTGATAGATCATAGGTTGGAGCATCTCTTGGTTCCCATTATTCCAAAATTGTTAAATTGGATGCAAATTAAAATATTCCTACCTTCTTATTTGTATAACTATTTTCATAGAATGCTTATCGAACTTTAAATCTAAGAAACATTAAAAAAAAAAAAAGGAAAAGAAAAGACAAGAAAAAGAAGAGCCCCCGACAAGACTATATTTCTTGTCCTAGATTCAACTCTTTTGACGATACAAAACAACAGTATTCGTGAGAACCGCATTATATTACTAACCACTCCTACCCCCTCACTGTTTTGTTTTTCACAATCCCACTATCACCCTACGGGACATATGTAGTTACTTGAGAATGTCTTGGAGGCGGGACCTACTTTGGGTTGGAAACACTATGGAGTCCCCTCTCGGCCACTCCACATATAATCCCTCATTCTCCCATTATACAAACGCCCAAAGAAGCAGCCTTATCACCAATTCTGTCACCGGTACAATCTATTCCTTCCCTTAAAGGCAAGTTCATTTTACTCGTTATTGATTTTACTTCATTTCTATATGAAAATTATGTCAACATCTATATTAAAGAATATTCTCGTCAAATGTCACTCGATTTTGCTCTTTATTTATTTACTTTTTCCTTCTAGGGTTTCAGAAAAATTGAACTTTGCATTTGATTGTTATTAATTCTTTTTTTGATATTTTAAATTTTTACTCATTTGTTCTTTATTATTTATTTCTATTATAACCAGATGGCTCCATTTTCTTGCTAGCGAATATTTTTTTCTACAAGAAGATTTTGCGATTTTTTTTTATTTTTCAGTTTTTTCCTTCTTTGTTTTTATAAAAATCAACCATTCTGCGTGATTATAAAATGTGGATCAAAGGAATTTTTTTTTAATTTTATGGAATTAAGATTTTAAAATTCTTTTGTGTGTTTTTATTCTTATTGTTTATTCTAGCTCATGTGATTTAATTTTTTTGACATAGAATAGTTCTTAAGTATATGGGGTGTATTGAGCACTATGAGAGTGTCTCTGGTCGGTTGGTGAATAGGGGTAAGAGTGCATTGATTCTGCCGAGGCGGACATCTCCAGCACAGTTTCATCAGCTTGAGCAGTGGATTGGGTTTTAGCATGGTTCACTTCCTATCACCTACCTTAGTGTCCCCTTATATAAGGCACCAAACGGATCTTTTTATTTGATGACTTGATGCAGAAGGTCTGTAGTAGGATTTCTAGATGGGCGAGCAGATTATTATCTCCAAGTGTCAAGATTACTCTCATTAGTTCTGTTTCATATTTTATGCCGCTTCACCTATTTTAGATTCTACAGCCTTTTAAGGTTGTGTTGAAGCAGTTGAAGAGTTGTTTTGCTAAATTTTTATGGAGCTCGTAGGATCAGAGCCACCGTTTGAATTCGAAACAGTGGAAGGAGTTGTGTCGGCTTCCTGAAGAAATTGAGACTGGGCTTTAAGAGATTACATGATATTGTTGATGTTTTCTTATTAAAGCTATGGTGGAGGTTTCCGTCCCAAGATTCTCTTTGGGCTAAGTTTTTACTGAGTAAATATTGCAGGGAACATTATTCTTCACAGATTCAGCCGCTTTATTTAGCTTTTTATGGTTAAAGTAGACTTCTGGCTGTATGTTCTCAGACTGAGCCTCAGATTTTTCGATAGTTTGGCAGGAGTCAGATATTTTTTTTGGCATGACTGCTGGATGGGGGACACTTCACTTGCATTGCAGTTGCCGTATCATACTCATTTTACAGCTAGAGTTTGTAAGGTTTATGATAATACTGGTTGGGATTTTGGCAAGCTCATGGGGTAGTGCCTCTGCATATGGCATTACGTATTGTTAGGGTGCCATTAGATACCATGAGCTTAGATTAGATACTGTGGCGGAACACTCCTGATGGCAGTTTTACTACTAGGTCCGCTTGAGAGCAGGTTAGACAGCCTTGTACTAGACCGTCAGCATATGGTGATTTTTTGGGTCAGATCTTTCCTATGACAGTGTCTTTTTTCTGCTGGCAACTGTGGCAGGGTCTTATTCTAGTAGATTACATGATTAGGTAGCAGATTCATGTACAGATACCTTCATGTTGTTGGTGTTGCTCTGATGATGAGACACTGAAGCATGTTTTCATTGGCAGCCCAATAGCTGATAGAGTGTGGCAGCATTTCTCTTTTATCTTTCAGGTTTCTCATCTTGCGTCTGACGGCATTTAGCATCATTTTCAAAAATGGTAGTTTTCTGGACACTTAGTTAAACGGGGGTATATTCGCATCATTGTGCCACTTTTTATGTTCTAGTTCTTGTGGAGGGCGCAGAATGATGCGAAATATAGAGGTATAGCTGTTGATGCTAGGATGATTATCTGGCTAGTGCATCAGGATATATCTTTTCTTCATATTGGCAGAGTACTTCCCTTCACGTACTAGAGAGGGGACACTAATCTAGTTTCCAGGTTTGGCATTTTTGTTTCCTCTCTCCCTCCCCCCTCCTATTTTGGTTTTTTAGTAGAGACCATCTGTGGTATCTTACAAGGTGAACACCGATGGACTTGTTGTTGATGGGGGAACTAATGAAGGTGGTATTATCAAGGACTCTAGAGGGCACTGTATTCGCGCCTTTTTCTGCTGATAAGGGAAATTGTATGATTTTGGAGGTTGAGCTTTGTGCTATCCTCGATGATCAATATTTTACTGCCCGGGTCACTTAGTATCTTAGATTTATGGGTAGAGCCTGATTTTGTGGTTGCTATCCATTGCATTCTTGACGGAGGTGGTCTTTAGAATATTCAGATTATTATTCGGCACATTCGGCAGCAGCTGCACTTTGACAGAGATAGCCTCTCACACATTTTCCGTGAGGGCAGCCAAGTTGCTGATGTTCTTGCTTTTGACGGTTGGACTAGACAGGGTTACACAGAATATAGGATTCATGATCTGCCTTTAACGGCCCGTAGACTTCTACAGATGGGCCGTTATGGCTTTCCTTCGATTAGGGGTATATAATTTAGCTTAATTCTTTATTTTTTGAGTCATGTGTACTATTACTCTAGCTATTATTTTATTTCTTGTTTTTACAGATTTCAGTGTTAGGGAGGTAGTACCTCCTTATTTATTACTTTCATTTATTATACGTTCAGTTAAAGGTCAGGTTTTATGCATTCCTCCTAAGTTGTACCATTTTTTGAGATATTAATAAAAATAGTAGGGGGATTCCAAACCCTACTAGTTGGTAAGACAGACGCCTAAAAACGACATTGCAGCCTAGTTGATGTTTTAATTCTGAAAAAAAAAGTAACTCAACATAATCATATGCTTGTTTGCTTTTATTTTATTATTTTTTATTATTCTTAGTTATATTCCTATTGGGCTTTTATTTTATTTTATTATGGGTTCTTTTATCTTATTATTTTTTATTATGCTTAGTTATATTCCTATTGGGCTTTTATTTTATTTTATTATGGGTTCTTTTATCCTATTATTTTTTATTATTCTTATGGGTTCTTCAGATAAAAGCTGCATTTTTAATATGGTTTGAAAAGTATATTGTGCTTTGAAACTATTTGTAAAAATACTCCACCCAATTGTAAAAGTACTCCAAGTAAATTTTAATTAATTTCAGTTTTTACCTAATTTAATTATAATAATTATTATTTTTATAATTATTATTAATAATATTATTACTATAATAATATAATATAATAATTATTATAATTAATATGCAATGTTTTTACAACAAAACCACCGCCGTGTCACAACCATTGTCATTGCCGCCACTGCCGCCGCTAATTAAGTCATTAGAAAAAATAGTAGTAAAATATCTAAAAAAAGAAAAAAAAAAGCGTAACACATGGTAATATGGAAAAAATTGTGTTATTAGTAATAAAAACTCCAAGAAAATACCGTAACACACCGTAACATGGAAAAAAAATTTGATAACATAGCAATCTAATAAACTCAATAAAAAATGGTGACAAAAACTCAAAAAAAGACAAAAGAATGGTAACCAAAAAAAAAGAATAATGGTAACAGCCTCAAGAAAGGAAAAAACAACGGTAACAATTGAGGTTTATAATTAATTACACGAATAGAATCAATTAGAATAGAAGTGAACATTGAAAAACACAAGATCATTGGAAAAAACGACAACAGAAACAACCCCAACAAAAGCAAAAAAAAAAAATGTCAACTAGTGTTAACATTGAAAAACACAAGAACACAATGGTAACAAAAAATCGAATTCATGTTGAACACGAAAAAAGACAGTAACGATTCAAAAAAGTATTATGTTAACACAACATAAAATCATAAAATGGTGTGAGCACAGAAACATAAATATCTAAAAACTCAACCGATATTATTTTATAGGAAATTTGAAAAAAAAAAGGCAAAATCTAAAACAAAATGTAAAAAAAAAAAAAAAGGAAGAAATTTAAAAAAAAAAGGAGAAAAAAAGAAAGGCGTTTTTGATCTTCTGGCTATGGTAGCAGCGGGAAAGGAAGAAATTTCTTGAAAAAAAAAATTAGAAAGGCATTTTTAAGATCTTTCAGCTGCGGCAACAGGGGCACCAGCAATGGTAGTCGCTGCAGCCACAGTCGCCGCTACCGCAACTGAATCTATTGCAAGCAACAGCGATTACTGCTGGCAGCTGCTACTATCATTCGCTACAAGGGCGGCGTTCGTAGGGGGATGGAGTGCCGACAACGACAAGCAGAAGGTGGCGAGTGGCGGGATCTGATTCTCCATTGAGCAACAGGTGGTGGGCAGTAACTGGGAGGGTTAGCGGCGATAGGTAGAAGTGGCAAGCGGCGGTGAAAGTGACGGGCGGCGGCCAGGGAGAAGATAGTGAGATGAAAAATGAAAATGGTTAATAATTAGGGTTGAAGTGATTATAGGATTAAATAAGGAGTAATTTTAATAAATTAAAAAAATATATTAAAATTAATAACAATAACATAATTTTTTATTTAAATAAGAACAAAAAGAAAAGAAATAATAAGGGTGTTTTTATAATTAAAAAGGGTAAATTTACAACTATTTTTAGGATTGGAGGTATATTTCAAAACTCTGTTGAGAAAAGGTCATATTATCTAATTTCCTCTTTAGGAATACGGTGGGTTTTTAGAAAAGCCCATTGTGAATTAAAATAATGAAAAATAAAAGGCAAAATTAGACAATACACCCCTTTTTTAATTGGGTCTTGTATTATATCTCTAAAACAATAAAACTAAAACTAATTGTAGATTTACCTTTTTAATTATAAAAACGCCCCTATTATTTCACTTTTTTCTTTTTATTATTATATTTAAACAAAAAATTATATTATTTATATTATTATTAATTTAAATATTTTATAAATTTATTAATACACATTATATAATCCTAACCCTACACAAACCCTAATTATTTACCACTTCTGTCATTCACTTCAAAATCATCCACCCGCCACCACCGTATCCACCAATCGCCACCCATCGCCATCTCCACCAAATGCCTTCCACTACTGCCTCTACAGCCGCCACCCATCGCCGCCTCCACCCACTGACGCCTCCAACCGCCGCCTCCACCAACAGCAATGCCTGCGGCTGCTAAAAGCAACAGCTAGCATGTGTTGCTGCAACAGCGTTGGCTACTGCCACATGCCGCTGGAACGGTTTCCGACGGCACCCATTATCTTGCTTTCATTTTTTTTCTTTTAATTTTTTTTAAACATTTTAGCTCATTTTATTTTCTCGTTAACATTTCATTTTAGTCTCTAGCATCTATTTGCAGTAGCGCCTGCAATTGCTTGATTTAAAATTGTTTTTTCTTTTTTTTTTTTTGAAATTTCTTCCTCCTTTTTCTTTCTTTTTTTTAATTTCATTTTAGATTTTGCTTTTTTTTTAATTTCATATAACACGATATTGGTTGTGTTTTTGAAGTTTATTTTTCTATTCTCACACCATTTCATGATCTAATTTTGTGTTAATGTAATACTTTTTTAGATTGTTACTTTCCTTTTTCATTTGTTCAACATGAATTTGATTTTTTTGTTACCATTGTGTTCTTGTGTTTTTCAATGTTAACACTAGTTGACATTTTTTTTTTTTGCTTTTGTTGGGGTTGTTTCTGTTGTCGTTTTTTCCAATGATCTTGTGTTTTTCAATGTTCACTTCTATTCTAATTGATTCTATTCGTGTAATTAATTATAAACCTCAATTGTTACCGTTGTTTTTTCCTTTCTTGAGGCTGTTACCATTATTCTTTTTTTTTGGTTACCATTCTTTTGTCTTTTTTTGAGTTTTTGTCACCATTTTTTATTGAGTTTATTAGATTGCTATGTTATCAAATTTTTTTTCCATGTTACGGTGTGTTACGGTATTTTCTTGGAGTTTTTATTACTAATAACACAATTTTTTCCATATTACCATGTGTTACGCTTTTTTTTTTCTTTTTTTAGATATTTTACTACTATTTTTTCTAATGACTTAATTAGCGGCAGCAGTGGCGGCAATGACAATGGTTGTGACACGGCGGTGGTTTTGTTGTAA
>CAVNYN010271223.1:0-61186 GCA_963692815.1 Nyctanthes arbor-tristis
TTGACTCATTATAGTCCTTAATCCCACGTATACTTTGACTTGTCAACCTGTTGATTCTTGACTTAACTATCCTTAGCTTTGACCTGTATTTTGGAGGATAACAAATGCCCCCTCCCCCCAGGTTTGGAGTCGAGGATACATCGGGTTCAGACCTTGAATTTTGAAACTTGATGGTGAACTGGATCACGCAACGGGAGATCAATCTCCTCTATCTCTGTTAAGTTCAACGAGCTTGATAAAAGTTAGAGCAACTGGCACGACCCTTAGAAGTCGCGCTCCATTCTATATGCTCGGCCTCATATGGTTAGGTGGGTATGCTTTGATGGATTTTTTGGAGTGAAGAATGCTTTATTCACATAGCTCCTTTAGCCATATAAAATGATCAGGTCGCGAGTTAGACATCTCAATTTTTAGGTCATCAATTGGTTTCACCAATAGCCCTTTGACCAGTTTAGCAGTCTTTCCCTTGGGTGGCTTTACCTTTAGGTTTCCAAATCAGCATTGAGTTGACTTGACTATCAGGTCATAGCCTTTAGACCTGCTATTTATTATCCTAACCTTTAGTTTGTTTGGTCGATAAGCAATGTAACTTGCAGAGGTAGGACTTAAACTTTGGGTTATCTAGTCGTTAGCTACATGTGCTAACCCTAAAAGTCGTCAAAGTCATCAAGCTTGTAGACCAATGATTGACAGTTGGGCTTGTAAGTGGGACGATGCGACCTTTAAGTCCTAGGCCTGTCGCTTACTGACCTAGTGTTTGGGTCCATATCTCAATATGTTCACCTACAAAAATATGACTTCACCTTTAAGATCAGATCTTAAGGTCATTGTGTCAGACAACTATTGGTTATAATCGTAAGCTTGCCAAATTAAGTGACTATTGATCAGTGGAAAGTGATCGTCAGTGCACCAATTAAGGTGGCTGGAAATTAAAGGAAAGTGATGGTCAGCGCGCCAACATCGAGGGCTGGAGATCAGCGTGCTATGTCAGACAGCTGGAGATAAGCCAAAATTGATTGTCAGTACACCAGCTAAGGCGGCTGGAAATCAAAGGAAAAGGATTGTCAGTGCACCATGTCAAGCTGCTGGAGATCAACCTAAATTGATTGTCATCACACCAACTAAGGCAGCTCGAAATCAAAAGGAAAGTGATTGTCAGCGCGCCACTCAGGGGCTGGAGATCAGTATAAATTGATCGTTAGTGCACCAACTCTGAGGGCTGGAGATCATTCGAAAGTGATCGTCAACAAGCCACTGAAGGGGCCTAAGATCAATGTTAAATAGACCTGAAGCTCATCATGCTAGATTGCTGTAGGTAAACATGAAAATAATCTCTTGATCATCATATAAGAAGATAGG
This sequence comes from Nyctanthes arbor-tristis, assembly GCA_963692815.1. Lineage (NCBI taxonomy): Eukaryota > Viridiplantae > Streptophyta > Magnoliopsida > Lamiales > Oleaceae > Nyctanthes > Nyctanthes arbor-tristis. Next base: position 1,360 of record CAVNYN010271223.1, read on the forward strand.
GCATACCTTAAAGAGATCTCGTCTTCAATGTTTATCCCTAAAAGTGCTTCTCAGCCTCCTCTTGTATTGGGCTCGAAAGTTTGGTTTGCTTAGAACATCAGTTGGAATGATGGACCACTTGGAACATTGGCTGGAGCACTTGGCCTACATAGAGCACCCGCTCGCGTGTGCCGTTTGTTTGCTTGGAGCTTGTAAGCTTGCTTGAAACGTCAACTGGACCACTGGCTGGCTTGGGGTGTCGGTTCGCATGGGCTGTTTGTTCTCTTGGGGCTTGCAAGCTAGCTTAGAGTGTTGGCTCACTACGAGTGCCAGCCCTCATATGCCGACCTCAGGAGCTGACCTTTAGGCCCTCAACCATAGGATCTTGACCTCAGGAGCTGACTTTCAGGTTCTCGACCTTAAAAGTGACATTATGAGATGACCTCAAGAGCTAACTTTTAGGCCCTCGACCTCAGGAGTTACCTTATGAGATAACCTTGGGAGCTAACTTTTAGGTCCTTAACCTTAAGAGCTGATCTCAGGAGCTAACTTTCAGGTCCTCGACATTAGGAGCTGTCTTCGGAAGTTAACTTTTAGGTCTCTGACCTTATGAGCTAGTTTCCAATGAAACCCTAAAGCCTAGCTTCGTAAGGCCTTAGGTTTTCTAGGTCTATCTTCTTGAAAGGTCCTCTAGTAAATTATATTTATAGTGTTGCTGTTATCCACCAAGGTTTTGCGAATTTTAATTATCAAACCTGACATAGAGATGATCAGAGCGTCTATGTGGGTCATGACACAGATGAATGTAGACATCTAAAGCAGGGTTGTGCCGTGAGCAAGTGATAATAATTCTGGGCTTCTCTCACGAGACCTCACCTCTGTCTCGTAGAACCCTCCATGCCGTAATTTCCGCCAATGAGTACGCGGATCTTAGCCAGAGGTTTGTTTTGTGAGACTTGGGTATTGAGATCTGTATGGAGACGAGCTTGTCTATCCACTCTTGGTGATTTGCTATGTGTTCGCTCGGTACCCCCGTTCGATTAGCGTCTCGATCTCCTGCTTTAGATGTCTACATTCATCTGTGTCATGACCCATACTCCTATGGTACTTGCAGTACTTGGACTGATCTTCGTCCTTCAAAGATTTCTTTACAGACTTTGCCTTAGGCAAAATTGGATCACTTTGCATGAGGTTGAAGATATGCTCAACAGAGGCGTTGAGTTTGGTAAACGTCCTAGAGGAGCTGGATGGCTTTCTTGACCTCATTAGCTGGCCTTCAGGTCCCTGTATTCCAGCGTTAAGGAATCCTATTTTTTGCAATGTCCATCAAATACAATTGACGTCCTTTGTAACTTTGAGAGCCCGGTTCTTGAAACCTTTTCTCTTTGCACATGAGGTTGGGGCTGACCTCTAGGAATGGAACCATTTCTAGAATTTTTTGTTCTTTTCTCATTGTGATCGTACAGTTTGGTTGGAAACAGAGCTCGTAATTGAAGCTTGAAGCTGTTTGTTCCGGTTTATTTCCGTCAACTTTTGGCCATTCAGTATTCTGTCCACAGAGAAAAATTTCTCCCTTTTCTTTATGAAGTACCAACAACTATTAATTTCTTGCCCAAAAGAAATTATTCAAGCAAAGCATATTAAATTAATCATTCTTTTTCTTCCACTTTCCAACAGCTAGCAATAGACTATGAACAGTGATCGATGAGTTTGTATTTATCGCTGAATATTTTCTTTTCATCCAAGTGCCCAAACATTAGTTATGTGCAGTAACTCCATTTCTTGTCAGACACAACACCGATTATCCCTGAAGCTTTGAGAAATTAGTAGGATTTTTGTGTCGATTCCTACAGACGGCGCCATTTTGTTGATGTCAAAATTTGCCATTTGAGCCACAAACAAAAAAGATGATAAATAACTCAATCGAGTCGGATTTGTATAGAACTTTTGAGAGTGCTTTTGAGTGAATCAAACACGTTATGGGAGATATCATCATCTCCACCTTGAATAGGGCATTTTCCCTCTTTCTCCTTTATCCTTGGATGAAGATGGAGATCATGGAGGGTGAAAGATGATGAACTGAGAGGTTTAATTTTCTGCCATTTTTTGAGAGTTGCAGAGAGCCATTGGATAGAGAGAGAGAGAGGGTCTCAGAGAAAGAGAGTTTTTCCCTTTTTTATCACTGAGAGAAAGAGAGATGTAACAATCTGTGAAATTTCAAAAGTTCTAGCTTTGACTCAATTCTCAAATAATACTCAATTATAAGAAATTAGAGAGTAAATTTCTAATTGGCCTTGATATTCGATAGGAAATTGAAAACATTCTTGTAGGCTTTAATGAGGATGAAAAACGGTTTCTTGGATTTGTATCAACTATATTCATTGGTTAGTAATATTACCAAAAAAACAAAGGCAAATCGAGTAACGAGTTTGAGGCCAAAGAAGGCTTAAATAAGAAATGCGATACTATAGTGCTATAGTTGAAAAGCCAAATGCCTAATTATAGAATGTATTAAGTTGAAGGGCTCATTAAGTGATAAGTAGAAAAATCTAGAGGACACTTGGACCATTGGAATTGCTCACATGAATAAAATGAGAGAACACTTGGCATCCTTGCTAGCAAAAAATTCCCATGAACTTCCAATTGGACCTATTTTTATTGGCTAGGCATTAATGACTTAAAAAAAACTGGAGACTCTTTTATTGGTGGAATCCAAGGATTTTTAGAAAGTACTTAGGGAAATTCGTCCATAAATAAAGAAACGCTTAGAACTCCCTTAAGAAGCCTTCTAAAACACCTTCTTTGCCTTCCAAACAAAGCCTTCTCTATATACATACAAAGCCTTATTTGGAGAGCTACTTTAGTTGAGGAATACCCAAAGATTTGAAGGCATTTTTGCTACATATAGGTATCCACTAATCCTTACAAGGAACAAGAGCAAGGTGAGTAACTAATGTCTTGGTTTCCATTGGCATACCATTATTTTACAAAAGAACAATTGTTTGATGTCTTATTATGATGAGAAATGAAATGCTTTCTTGCATACAAACCACTAGTATTGCCCTATCCACTCTATATTAAATTGCTTTGAGTTATTTCCCATGCTATGACCTATTCCATGACCCGGGGATAGGAACGATTAGTATGGTGTCTGATTTGATTTATAATGTTTCTTCATACTTAGGTAAGGCCCGATTTATTGTGGATCCATGTATTGTATTGCCATGGGCAACTTGGCATTTGAATAATATTATTGCGCGCTATAGGTAGTAGGTGATTCTAGTGTTTGAGCCCTATTATGCATTTGAAAAGGTTTGTGTATCTTTTACTTATTAAAATTGAAATTATAAAGTGGTTTTCCTTGAATTCTCGTGGCAAACCAAAACATTATGTTACTCACGGGGTACTACTCACTCAACATTTAATTATTATTTTTTTTTTTGTAGATGTTCATCCGCAAGGTATTTGAAAGACAAGCTGAGACCTGGAGCGAAAACTCAAGTGGCAGTAGGATATCACAAGTAATCGAGACGGACTTATGGGGTTACTACGAAGATGCCCCGCAATTTCTCATGTATTTGGGTACTACATATGAGCTTAATGTGTATTGTGCGTACACTCATGCCCACCTCTATTATGATAAGTTTATGATTGATAAACCTATATTTTTCACTTAATATGGCAATAGGATAGTAGAATAAATTAGGTACTTGCATATGTAAAACTTAGTGTATGACTTTTGTATGAATTGGGAGCCTATTTTCCATGTAAAGGCTTCCTAATCACATGACTCGGCAAGTTAATAATAAAGTAAGTTTATAAACATAATTTGTTCTTTATGCAAAATTTTGATATAGTTGTGTAGTGAACAAGAGTAATAGATAGATATCCAAATTTTATTTCCTAAACTAAAGAAAAGAAGAAAGACTCATGAGAATTTAGACTTGTCATAAAGTTACTTTGGAACATAAAACTATATGGTAATCAACCCCCTAGTTTATTGGTCTCATCCCACACTATAAGTATAAATTGCCAACTAATGTTTTCATCCATAAAAGCAATACACTTAATATGAAAATTCGCCAAGCAATGGGGTGTGACAAGAGATGTATGGGGCTTCGTGTGTGTGTCTCAAAGCGGCCCCCACTTGATTGACAACTTTCCTTAGCCATTCAGTCTTGGGTAATTACCATCGAATCCTTTTATTTTGTACTTGTTTATTATTTGGAGAACTTTTTTTGCAAAATGGCTGAAATGGACCTTCATGATTATCTTGGCTCATTCTAGTTCTCAATTGCACGTGTACTTTGACTTGTCAAGCCGTTGATTCTTGACTTGACTATCCTTATCTTTGACCCGTATTTTGGGGTACAACGGATTTAAAATTAGGATTTTATCATATAAAATTCACAGAAGAATCTAGATATTTAACGACTTTTACGGTACCTCAAGGATTTTATAAATAGAATGTATTACCCTTTGGATTTAAAAATAGTCCAAGAGAATTCCAAAGACATACGGACAAAATATTTAAAGATTATTACTGTCACATCCCCACTACATTATCTGATATTATTGAATATCTTAATATATCCGATATTATTGAATATCTTAATATATTGTTTTGCAGAAGCTTTCATTAGAATTCTATTTTTTGTGCAAATAGCGAGGAGGAGACATACAAAACTAACAAATTGTCCTTGTCTTTAGATTTTTTATAACATTCTAGAAGGCAAATTCATTTAAGTAATTTCTAATAATCTTAATGAATTATTGTGATGTTATAACATGGTTTCATTAACATTTCTTTAAGTTAGGAAAGCCAAAACATACTTATAGCCAGTTTAACTATAATCACCAAATTTCTTTACAAATATAAAAGGACTTATATGTCTGGTGTTGGGACTGCTTCCTATCATTTTCAACAAATGAGTCTAGATGTGAAGAAACTAAAGTTACAATCTCAACACCAACAAGTAGAATCTGCTTCTTGTTTCTTCATTTACATTTCATGCTCAAGTACATTACACAATTAAAACTAGATTTACAATAAGATTTAATGAACACAATGAGTTATGTTAATAAGTATATTTTATTGATTAACTTAGTCGAGTCAAGCGATTAGAAAGCCTTTACATTGAAAAGTATAGGTTTCCAATCAATGCCTAAGTTACCTCTTCATTTTCACCTACATACTATAGATTAATGTATACTTATATATTTATATGTTTATATATATATATATATTCTTATATGCATCTATATTACTAGTTAATCTCCTTCTTTCTTAGACTACTACATTAAGAGAAGAACATAGTTCGATTCGTCATAAACCTATCACTATAAAGATGAACATTAGTATTAACATAAAAGATGTTAAATTCATAAATTGTCCCTAGATATATTTGTAATCAAGGTGCATTGTAGTAGCTTCAAAGGTCGGTTTCCACTACATGTAAAACTCTACTCCCGTTCACGGATATGCTCCTACTCATAGCTTGCTTCTCAAATATCTTGCGCTCGATCATCTACAAAATTATAGAAATGGAGTGAGTACAAAGTACTCAGTAAGTAACAAAATCTTTTGATTCACCTTTCGTATAAGAAATTCCTTTTTAACCACAAGTTCAAGAAAATCGTGAATTGCACAAAACTTTGAGATACACAAGAAGACCCTATCACTAGTTAAACTACTACCCGTAGCGCATAAGATTCATATCAATTTATATCATTCAATATTGATTCAATCATGGTTGTGTATATTCAAGTGGATCCATATCCAAATCTCGGTTGACCGCTATCGGAATTTCAAACAAAGTGCACTACAAATACAAAGCAATACACCATACTATGTCATGCCCCCAAATTTATTACCTTATTTTCTTGTATTATCGGCATTTAACCTTAGCAGAAGCATTTGAGAAATAAATCTCAATTCAAAATTTGAAGGTGAGACTTTATAAATACAAGTCAAACACTATTATATATAATATCATGTTATTATAACTTTACAATAATTATTGCAGCCACCCACGATGAAACCTTGGCCAAACACCAAAATCTCGATCACATACATGTATCTTCTCTATCCTTAGGACGATCCGGCCATAAAGCTCTTAATTTAGCACCTACAAGATTGTTGAAGGGAAGGGAAGAGAGGTGAGTATAAAGTACCCAATGAATAACAACATGCATTGGCTCATAATGAAATGCAAGAAAGACTATAGTACCACAAAGGAAACCATTTTTATGTTCAAGTCAGGCCAACACTAGCTTAGACTCTTCCTGTAAGCGCAAAGCACAAAGATTCAATGATTCAAAATGACCAAAATCACTTAGCATGGTCATAGTACCACAAAGATTACCACAAAGCAAGGCAAACGGGTAAATAGCGTCACTAACGATGCCCAAAGCCAAAAAACAGTCATTTACTCAAAGCAAGTATGCACACTGAGGTGTCAAATGCCAAAGCAATATAATAGGAGCATGAGAAGTAATTACGTATAATCAAGTATCGAATGCCAAAGAGATTTTAAGGAAGGCATGAGTTTTGAAGAGGGAGAGAGAGTCAAGGCACGTGTTACTCACCTTTTTATTTCCCAAAGATGGCTTGAATAATTCTAATATAGAAAAGTGCCTCTAAAGTCTTGCTCTTCCCCAATCAAAGCTATTTTTCAAGTTAAAATCTTTCTATCTATGGTAAGGGGTTTTTTTTTTTTAATCGTTGTTTTCCGCTCCACTATAGTGGTGGACGAATTTGCTCCTTTTGGATAGATAGAGGATAGGTGGAAAAGTTTGGAAAAAGCTTGAGAAATATTCACTCCCATCCCCAATTTATATTTGTCATAATTTAACTATTTTTGAATCATCTTTGAGTTTCACCAATTGCATCACGCCAAGTGACGCAATTGGCATCACATATCTCAGGAGTGACTTGGCTAAATATAATTTATTCGTTTATTGTTCAAGAAATTCTTATACTTTGTATTATCTTGTAACTAAGTTACTGTATTTTGATTTATGTTAATCAAAGACTATATTCTTTCTTTGGTGTTATTAAGTTACTGTATTTTTGCAGAATGTTACATACTAATCATCACATATCTCGGTATCATTAGATAACTCCTAGTATGGGATAAAACAAAGCAAAGGAAAGACAAGATGGGTAGAGCATCAACTAGTGATTTAAATACAATAAATCAGTTTTTCTCTATATAATAATGTATGACAATCCGTGTTCATCTCATGAAAATTTCATGAATGCTAAAAGAGAATCAAAACATTAGTTACTCACTGCTATAAATTGATTTCCCAAAAGTTCCTATCAAATTTACAAAGTAAAGATATTAATTTTTGTTTTAGATTGCAAGATGTTGAGAATATCATTAAGCAGTCCCAACACTGTTGTTCTTGCAACTTTTCTATTTTCAACCAGTCTTTAATTCAAGCAATCACTTACCTTAGATTGTTCCAAACTGAAGAGTCTTCAAAATTTTAATATTCCTCAATCAAAGTTGTATTTTAAGTTATATTCTTCCTATATTTGGAAAAGAGTCTTTTTTAAGTGGAAGGCAGGTGTTTTGGTGAGTTTTGCTTAGTGTTCTATCACCCTTTCCATTTATGGACGAATTTTCTTACTGATTTTAAGTAAAATCTTGAGATCCACCAATGAGGACTAAGACAAATGTCATTAGATAATTCGTGGAGGTAGCAAATAGAAACAAGCACAAGTGTATTCTTAGAAATCTTTTGCCAACAAGAATTAGGAGAAGTGTCCTCTTAATTCCTCATGTGATTTTTTTTCCTAGAATGAGTAAGTGGAAAGCTAAGGTGAAGACATGTGGCTTCTTAGTGTTTAATCCTTTATTACATATGAAGTTCTCCCTCTTAACATAATCTTACAATTAAGTTGTCATATTTTAGGTCATACTAGTTAATAACCACATTCTTATTTTGGGTGTCTTTTGAGTAACAATTGTTTAACTCTATGACATATTTGATGTAATTCAAGTAATTATTCCATCATCGTTAAAATAATTACTAGATCGCTTAATTCATTGTTAAATTTTTACGGGATATTACAATTACTATTTTATAGTAGTGTATATTGATGATATACTAGTATATTTAGAAATAAAGAAAGAACACATAAAGCATCTTAATATGTTTATAGAAATAGTAAAACATAATGGAATTATATAATCAGCATCTAAAATGGAAATAGCTAAGGAAAAGGAAGAGTTCTTAGGATCCATTATTAGTTTAGAAGTTATTAAACTACAAAAGTATATAGGAATAAAAATACAAGACTTTGACAATCTATATATACTTAAAGTCATTACAATTTATATTTGTATTTTCTCACCTAAATCACCTTCTATTTTGGTCACACTCATCATGGCTGTTGTTTCCATCATGGAGTCTTGGCCATTGATTTCAATTTTTTTTTTTGTTTTAATTCCTACACACATTTTTATATTTCTTAATTTAGATGCATTATATTTTAATCTTTATTTTCTCTTTCTCTTTCTCTTTCCTAATTCAAACCAGTTTCTTCCATTATATCCTTATCTAAATTAGGAAAATTCAAATATGCCAAAATTTGCTTTCAATTATGTATCATTATCTCTCAATCCTTCCCACAATTCTCAGTTCTTTTTTATGGCAATGAAGATTCCACACACTCATCCTCGATCTTTTTCTATATATATTTACCTTTATTTAATACCTTGCAATAAAAAGGAGAAAAAATTAAAATACATACATTAGCACTGTCAATGTCTTCGATACATGTTCTTCATTCCACGTATTATGTATGTGATTTCATTGGTATAAACATTTTATTTGCTAATAAATATATGTTTAGCAATTTCAACTCTTTCATTAATGACATTTCTTGGTAAATAAAAATTCTTAATTTTAATTTTTATTTATTATGCTTTTACCTAACATGACTCATCTTAGAAAATGGTAACTTAAATCATTTATTCTTAATTATAACTATATATACTAACCAAATTGTCTGTACTTGACTTATCACAAACATATATTATTATGATTTAATTTTTCTTAGTTATGTCAACATTAAATCAAGTGATTAAAGAGAATTAATTTATTAAACTGCTATTTACTTATCTATAACAAAATTAAACACCCTAAATAAAAGATATAATTAATTTCTTAAATTGCAATTTACTTATCTCTATCAAAATTTAAACATCCTAAATAAAAGATTTAATTGATTCTTAATTTTGTCTCACTATATATATCCTCTCACATAAAGGACATCTTTAGTTATCTTTTTTTAATCTATTCTAATTTGTAAGCACCCTAAATAGAAGAATTAATTTATTCTTAATTTTAGCTTTCTATATATATCATTTCACATATCTAATTTCTTACACTTCTATTTTTATTATCCAATCCAAGATTCAAACACTCTAAATAGAATAATTAATTTATTCCTAATTTCATTTTCTATACTCATTGTTTCACTACCTGATTCATTAAGATTCTTTTCTCTTATCTCTTCAAATATTTAAACATCGTAAATAAAAGAATCCTATTATTTTTACTTCTAGCTTTCTGTATATAATGTCTCACCAACCTAATTTCTTAAAATGATATTCACTTATCTTTAAAATAATTTAAAAACCCTAAACAAAACATATAATTGATTTTTAATTCTAACTTTCTATAAATATCCTCTCACATAAAAGATATAATTCTTATTAATCTTTCTCTAACTTGAATTAAGTATGGATAACTTAAATCAATGATTTTTATCATTATTTCTTTAGCTTAAATTAAATATGAATTAATCTTGATCAAATATGGATTAATCTTTAACTCAGATCAAATATGCACAAAATTATACATTCTCAACAATATTAATTAGCTTTTCTTAATCTATATAAAAAATAAAAGGGGAATAATTTGATGGGATGGAGGGAGTACTAATCTTTATTTTAACTTTTATCGACTATGTAGTATTATGGGTACCACCTATAATATTTTCATTTATACACATATAAATGATCAAATATTACAGTTTAAATCTTTTTCATAGAATGCAATTTAATTTTCTTGATTTTTTATATCATCTGCTATTATCATCCCGTGCAACGCATGGGTAAAATTACTAGTTATATTAAAGATAAGACACAATTACAAAGTTTTTTAGGATTAGTAAACCAAACTAGAAAATACATACCTACTCTTGCAAAACATTTGATACCTTTACAAAATAAATTAAAAAGAAAGCAGAATGGACAAGGTCCAAAGATGATGAAGAAGAAGTTCAGAAGATATAAAAAAACTTTGTAAAGAATTACCAGAATTATAATTACCATATAAAAAATGTGAATGAGTAGTAGAAACTGATGCATGTGAAACTACATGAAGAGTAGTTTTAAAGTACAAATATCTGAAAGAAATTGAAAAAAGAATTGCACAATGTACGAGTGGTACTTTTACACAGACAGATCAATTACCGTATTAATGAGAAGGAATTATTAGCTATTAAAATGGCTATAAAAAATTGAACTATTTATAGTAATGACTAAGTTTAAAGTTAGAACAGATAATACTCAAGTGAAATATTGGCTAACTAAAGAAATAGATCCTACAATACTAAATAAAAGATTGATAAGCTGACAACTAAAATTAAGGCATTATGATTTTGAAATAGTTCATATAAAATGTACTGACAACGTTATTGCATATTATTTATCCAGAAATGGATGACATATGCAGCAAGCTAGAGGAGAAAATTTTGGCTGTTGGAAAATCAACGTCAACCATACAAATTACATAAGAATTTGAGTACCTTAAATTAAAGTTTACAGCACGTGAGGAGAAATTTGCTATCCTTGAAGAAAAAATACAAAGGAGAAATCCAGACATCTCCAAAAGAAAATCTATTTGAAGAATCTACTTTTAAAACTAGAAGAGAAGTACAAATGAAATTACAAATTATAGAAGCATCATTTTTTAAGGAGAAACCAATTGGCAAATTGCCAATTAAGAGACTTTTTTAGAAATTATAAAGAAACCAGCTGCAAAGCCAAAGAAAATATCACCAAAGGATGCTATGATGAAGAAACTACAAATATATCTAAATTATATAGAATACTTGAACACCAGGACAAGAGAAGGAGAATGGCTGAGAATAATTAGCCATCAAAACATTAATAAAGCCATCATAATGGAAGGAGCTAATAAAAGAACAGTTAGAAGACTATTTGACCAAGGACTTACACAATGCATTTACCCTAGTAGAAGTATGAAGGAAGTATCATTATTACCAAATCCCATCAAAGCATCTATCGAGACATACTTTGGGATCACAAAAGCAGAAATGATCTACGTGAGATTCTACTCAGCAATCCCAGAATTTGTTGAGGATGTACATCTAAAAGCTGAATATATTGTCAAGATAGGAGTAATTAGTAGACCTATATTGGGAGAATATGAAATAAAAATATTTGAGAAAGAAACCCAGGTAAAATTAATACCAGAAAAAAGAGCCTTATCCTTTACAATTATGTACATAGAATTAAAGAAACATTGGCTCAAGGAACAAATGTATAGGTCTACGAGTCACGTGATGACAAGTTATTAATCTACAGGATGGCAAGAGTAAAGTAGAGCCATGATCAACTGTGGAAATTAAGAGAATATGCTGAAAATACACCCAACAATCTGGATCTAAGTCAAGAAGACTATGACCAATTATACCGACTAATGGAAGCATAAGTGGGGCACAAATACCAAAATTATGGTGGCCTATCCAACTACTATGAAGATGAGGCTTACCTGCTAGGATGAAATAATTAGAGACAAGTGTAGGCCAACCTATTGAAGAATCTGGCTACTTTATTTTACATCAAGCTCCACTTATTATCTATCTTTTTCTTTTCTCTTTTGATTGTAACCACAAACGAAAAAGAAATCTTAGCTCTTCAAGCCTATAAGAAGGGGAGGTTTTTCATTTAGAATGTAAGCAATTTTTTTAGAAAAGATTTACCAAGTCATGAAATTATCAGTTCTCTAAAATTCGCTTGTTCTATATTCTTCAACTCAAAGTCTTTCACTATAACACAAAAGGACTTCACGAAGTAATCTGGTATGGAAAGCTGAACTTCCCACTTAGATATATGTGAAATCAAGATGTAGTTAGTGATACTCTATCTATGTATGTGTTCATAAGTTCTTTATAAAATTGTATATAGACCCATTTAAAAATTAAGTGTAGTTAAAAAAATGTGAACGACGGTTTTCATTACCACCGTTGTAATTGTTCTTACTATTCACTACTCACTATTCACCACGGTTTGTTAGCCCCCATGGTAAATAATACATCTTTCCCTCGGGAGATTTTATAAAAAGGCCCAGTCAAAGGCTTAGTATTCTTTTATAGCCTCCCATTATCTTTTATGGCCTTATGATTTAAAAGTCTATTATGCCCTCTAAATTTTAATATGAAATGTCTTTGTTACCCATTGTATCAGGAAAAAAGAATCTGAATCTCTGAACGATCCGATGCTTCTGTTTCTTGTTCAACTACTACAACTGATTCTTCTTTGATTTTCCTCCTTTACATTATAACTGACCCTCTCATCTTTATATCTTTCTGTTTCTTTCAGATTTGTTCTACTCATCTTAATCTATTTAAGAGGGAAAGAAACCCAAACAAGATATAAACATTGCAATTTTCACAGGTGAGTTAATGTTTGTAAAATTCAAAATTTGTTCCAAAATATTTTAGCATTGCTATTAAAATCCACTTTGTTTTGGGAAAAATTCCTGAAATGATTGTATGTAATCAAATTGTTCAATAAGTCACTGTATATGGTTTGTAAAGTTATATAGTCTCTGTCAGACACTGTAACAGATATCTCTATCTCTAACAGAGGCCTCTTGTTAACAGAGACCCCTTTTTAACAGAGGCAACTTTTAAACAGAGAGTAGAAGCTTTTTGTTAACAAAGGCCTCTTTTAACAGAGGTCGTTTTTATTAACAAATGCCTCTTTTTTTTGTTAACAGAGGCCCCCTTTTTGTTAACAGAGGCCCCATTTTACAGAGGCCCTTTTTTTGTTAATGGAGACCCATTTTTGTTATCAGAGACATCTTTTGACAGAGTCCTCTTTTTATTAACAGAGGTCTCTTTTTGTTAACAGAGGCCTCTTTTTCCATAAATAGAGGACCCATTTTAACAAAGACATCTCACTTTTATTAACAGAGGCCCCTTTTGTGTTAAGAGAGGTATCATTTAACAGAAGTCCCTTACTGTTAACAGAGGCCTCTTCTACATTAACAGAGGCCCCTTCTTGTTAATCGAGGCCTCTCCTATGTCAAACAGAGGCCCCTTTCTAATAGAGGCCTCTTTTTTGTTAACAGAGGCCTCATTTTGTTAGCAGAGCCCGGTTAAGGTCAATTTTTTTGGTTAACAGAAGCATCGTTTTTCTGTTATATTGACATATACCTCATGTCAAAATATATGCAATGATATTTTATGATGTTTAAAATATGCATCTAATGATATGCATTGTCATTTAATTTCAGATATGGATTCGACAATATGGATTAAGGTTTCTTCTGGAGAGTGGTTTAGTGATAGTGAAAGAAGATGGAGTTGGAAATGGGACGAAAGGTATGGAAGAGTTCTGAATGGGCTTCCTATATCCTTAAAAACTTCGTTTATAGAATTAATTGGCAAAGTACAACATCTTCTTAGCGTTGATTTGATGTTACAAAAAATTGAGTTGTGTTTTTCTTGCCCTGGGAGTGACCCGACGTTCTCTTTTCCAGTCATGATCAACTCAGACAGTGAAGTGCAATGGTTTGTATCTATTGTTAAGTGTGGTAATTATATTCCTCTGTGTGTGACACTAGTTCCTAAAGGTCATGTTAAGGCCCACGTTGAAACTCACTGTAATCCAGTTGGGACACAACCCATCACACCTACTGATACATGTGAAAATGTATATAAATGCGGTCCTTTTCGGACTAATTTTGAAACAAATGATAGAAATGAAATTGAACATTACAGAGATGGTTTTTGGGACGGTGTTGAGATAGAGTGTCATAATGACGTTGACATTCATCCAGTGAATGTAAATGAACCTGAAACAGTGGTGTGCCCAACCCATAGACACGAGATGCAAGATGATCGAGAGCAAACTATATGTGCTAATATGTGCTAATAATACTTCACACACTATTTTTGAGGAGGATGACTTGAAAGCTGACTAGGTATTTAACACGAAAAAGGATCTTAAGACAGCAATACATATTCTCGCAATGAGGCACAATTTTGAATTCAAAGTGAAAAATCGAACAAGAGTGTGTACACCTTAATTTGCATAGATGAAAATTGCAAGTGACGTTTGCGGGCTACGAAGGTTGGATCATGTGACTATTTCAAAGTTTGTAAGTACACACGCGAGCATACATGTTCTATAGGCATTCATGACAATGGCCATAGCAAGCAAAATCCTGGGTTGTTGGAACATGCATTACTCTAAAGTTTTGGAATACCAAAATAGTATACATTGCTGCTGATGTTATTAATGATGTTCGAGAGGAGTTTGGGGTTAAATTGAGCTATCAAATTGGAAAGAAGACAATAGAGTGTGCATTAGAAGGTCTCAGAGGTTCACCGGAAGATAGCTACACCAAATTGGCTGCATATAGACATAACCTAATGAGAACAAATCCAGGCACAGTATTCTCTATTGAGGTTGATGGTGAGAACCGCTTCTTATACATGTTTATGACACTTGGACCTTGCATTCGAGGTTATCAAATGATGCAGCTTGTAATATGTGTCGATGGAATTTCTTTGAAAGCAAAATATGGAGGCACGATGATTGTTACTACATGTCAAGATGCAAACATCCAGATTTACCCTCTTGCTTGGGGCATAGTTGATGGGGAGAACAATACTTCGTGGACCTGGTTTTTCTCGAACCTAAAACAAATAACAGGAGATACTCCAGAGCTTGTCCTGATGTCTGATCATTACTCAAGTATAAAAGCCGGTATTGAAGCTGTGTATGAAAATGCGTATCATTGTCACTGCATCTATCACATACGGGGTAACCTAAGGCTAATGCTTCAGATCCGAAGAAGTTAAAACAAGTTGTGCCATTATTTTAAAAGCAATGGAGGTATATACTACTGAAGAGTTCAATAAGTACTTACATGAGATTGATATCTTGGATCCAAAGATCGGGGTGTACTTGAGAGATTCGATCCCTAAACTTTGGGCAAGGTCACACTTTGAAGGAAACCGTTGTAAAATCATGACGACCAATAATGCGAGTCATTGAATGCATTGCTTAAGAAAGATCGAGAGTTTCCGATATTGTCATTACTTGAAAGTAGTAGGAAGACATTGCAGAGGTGGTTTCATGAGAGGCGTAGGGTTTCACAGCAATGCACAAGCATTTTAACGCCTCAGATAGAGGAAAAATATCGGCAAAATTATGACAAGGCTAAGAAATTTACAGTGAGTGCAGTGGATAAGTTTCGGTATGAGGTGAGTGACGTAGCAATGAGTTACACTATTAGTTTGCGTGATGATACTTGTACCTGTAGACGGTTTCAATTAGATCAATTCCCTTGTGCGCATGCAATTGCTGTAGCAAAGGAAGCAAAAACTTCACTGTACTTGCTGAGCTCACCGTACTATAAAGCTGACTATTGGATGGCAACATACGAAGAATCTGTTGTCTCGATGCCCAATAAAGCTGATTGGTAGGTCCCTAAAAGTGCGAAGTCTATGATTGTACTACCACCATTATATACACCAAGGCGTGGTCTTTGGAGAGAAACAAGAATATCATCAACTAGAGAGTTTCGCAAAAGGCAAAAGTGTGGAAGGTGTGGAGAAGTTGGAGACAATAAGCAAGAATGTACTTCATAGTTGCCACTTTGTGATAAACAAATAGTACCTGACTGGGATTGAAAAAAGACATGTATAAATTTATGTACTTCATATTTCTAATGTACCAGATGAACTCAATTGTAATGCAAAGATTGCTTTCACAAGTATTGATAATTGTAAATAATGCATGGTGTTTAGCATGCAGAAAAGTGTTTAGTTGACAAAAGGGGCCACTATTACTGTAAAAGGAGGCCTCTGTTAACCAAAAAAGGGCATCTTTTAACTAAAAAAAGGCCTCCGTTAACGTAAAACGGACACATGTTAACAAGAAGGGGCCTCTGATAACAAAAAATAGTACACTGTTAACACAAAAAATGGGCCTCTGTTAAGAAAATGGGACATCTATTAATAAAAGTGAGATGCCTCTGTTAAAATGAGGCCTCTGTTTACACAAAAAGAGGCCTCTGTTTGGCCAGACAAAGGCCTCTATTAAATGAAGCCTCTGTTTACGAAAAAGAGGCCTCTTTTTAGTTAAAGGGCATCTGTTAACACAAAAGGGGCCCCCGTTAACACAAAAAGGTCTCTGTTTGCCCAAAAAGAGGCCTATATTAAAATGAGGACTCTGTTACGAAAAAGAGGCCTCTGTTTACTTAAAAAGAGGCCTATGTTAAAACAAATGAAGCCTCTGTTAACACAAAAGAGGTCTTTGTTTACTTAAATACCTCTGTTAATATAAAAGGGGCCTCTGTTAACACAAAAGGCCTCTATTAAGAAAATAGGGCCCCTGTTAATAAAAGTAAGATGCCTCTATCTAAGGAAAAAGAGACATCTGTTTACTTAAAAAGAGGCATCTGTTTACCCAAAAAATACCTCTGTTAAAATAAGGCCTCTGTTTACTTAAAAAGAGGCCTCTTTTAACACAGAAGGGGCATCTGTTAACACAAAAAAGCCTCTATTAATAAAAGTGAGAGGCCTTTGTCTAAGGAAAAAGATGCCTCTATTTACTTAAAAAGAAGTCTCTGTTTACCCGAAAAGAGGCCTCTGTTAAAATGAGCCTCTGTCTACAAAAAATGAGGCCTCTGCTTATTTGAAAAGAGGCCTCTGTTTGCCCAAAAAGAGGTCTCTGTTAAAATGAGGCATCTGTCTACGGAAAAAAAGGTCTCTGTTTACTTAAAAAGAGGCCTCTGTTTGTGAGAACTTATCAAATAGGTCTCTCTGTTGCCGAAAAGGCAAAAGACGCTTGGTGATTCCGAATAAGATCGATGCATAACGTTGAAGCTAACAAGGCCAGTTATTTTGTGCCATGCCTCGTAAGCATCTTAGATACGCGTCTTTGACAGAGAAATTGTCTGTGCTAGCATTTAAGGTATCGTGTTACGCTCTGTAGTGACAATGGCTAAGATCTGGACAAGGTATCTAATGCGCTCGTCATTCAAGCTTGAAATGGCCGTGCCACCAGTCTAATATCTGAGCTATTGCATACACTTAGCATTTCAGATCGAGCTCTGATGATCTTTTGGCTTTGACTAGCATGTCGATCATCACACCAGATCGTAATAACATACCCCAATATCAGTAGAAGGCACACAAGTCAAAGTTAAACGATATTAAATCTCGATTCGAAATGCTAAGGGTATGCGATCGCTTGGATACTAGACTGGTGGCATGGCCATTTCGAGGTTGAATGACGAGCGTAGTAGATACCTTGTCCAGATCTTAGCCACCGTCACTACAGAGCATAATACAATACCCCAAATGCCAGCATAGACAATTCCTCTATCAAAGATGCGTATCTACGATGCTTACAAGGCATGGCTCAAAAGAATTGGCCTTGTTGGCTTCAACGTTATGCATCGATTTTATTCGGAATCACCAAGCGTCTCATGCCTTTTCGGCAATAGAGATACCTTTTTGATAAGCTCTCACAAACAGAGGCCTCTTTTTGGGCAAATAGAGTCCTCTTTTTAAGTAAACAGAGGCCTCCTTTTCCGCAGACAGGGGCCTCATTTTAACAGAGGCCTCTTTTCGAGTAAACAGAGGCTTCTTTTTAGGTAAGCAGAGGCCTCTTTTTCCTTAAATAGAGGCATCTCACTTTTATTAACAGAGGCCCCTTTTGTGTTAAGAGAGGAGGCCTCTTTTTAGGTAAACAGAGGCCTCTATTTCTTAAATAGAGGCATCTCACTTTTATTAGCAGATGCCTCTTTTCTTATCCCCTTTTCTTAATAGAGGCCCCTTTTTGGGCAAATAGAGGCCTTTTTTAAAGTAAACAGAGACGTCTTTTTCCGTAGACAAAGGACTCATTTTAACACAGGCCTCTTTTCGGGTAAACAGAGGCATCTTTTTCCTTAGACAGAGGCATCTCACTTTTATTAACAGAGACCCCTTTGTGTTAACAGAGGCCTCTTTTTAGGTAAATAGAGGCCTCGATTTCCACAAACAGAGGCCTCATTTTAGCAGAGGTCCCTTTTCGTAGACAGAGTCCTCTTTTGAAGTAGACAGAAGCCTCATTTTAACATAGGCTTTTCTTAACAGAAGCTCCCTTTGTGTAAACAGCGGCCTCTTTTCTGTAGATAAAGGCCTCTGTTGAGGACCCATTTTAATATAGACCTCTGTTTATATAGACATAGGGATGTATCTCTTTTTTATTTTTGGTTCTTCTAACATATTCTTACTTGCGTAAAAAAAAAAAAGTCTACCATACTAATCACCATAGATCATTTACAGTTATCAATGATTATAGAAGCAATAATTACATTACAAATGGCTTCTTTATGTACAATTTAAACATATATCCAAACATCAAAAATTGTTACCAAAGCTAAGGGTCATAGTCTGGTAAAAATATTTGGGCAGCCAACTTTGTCCTCTAATCCATGATGTGTTGGTTTTGCACAAGCTTCAGGTCGAGGCCAGCAGCGAGAAATTCTATATACTTGATGGCAAACACACCACAGTCACCACTGCAAAATCAGGTACAAGATGAAAAAATATCTTATCGGGTAAGACACTTTGTATTATGCTTTCCACATATAATGAAGGAAAAAGTGTACTCACGAGGTAGATTGCTTCTCCAGATTTTTCACCCGAACGATGGGGTAAACTTCATTGCCGACAGGCACGCCAGATGCTGCCATGACTTTAGAAATGACTTTACAGATACCCTCTATGCCGGTATACAGCTGCTGATCTACAAGACACGACTTGTCTGGGTCAAACACATAAATTGTTGGCTCTACAAAAGACACCTCAACAGCAAGCCAATGTTGGCTGAAGCATACAGGTAAGTACAGATGCATACAATGTTCCCATCTTCGGGTTGATGCAGTGCCATTCACAATGTCGGTAAGAACCTCCAGTACCACATTATCAACTCCCGACTCAGCCATAGCAGACTATGAACAGTCGAGTCTAAGATTGCCACTGGCTTGTTGAATGTGGTCAGATAGTGCACTGTCCTTAGTCGAAACAAGTGCATGGTAAGGTCAACATGTTGTATGGTGACAAAGAAATATAAATACAGTAGCATCATTATCAATACCCATATGCACTAAATGTAATATTGTAACCATAAACGGACAAAAGTACATATATGAGATAAATAATCATTTACAACGCTATCTAGCCATCGGCCTGATATCAAAAGGTCTTCAAACCAACTTTTTACATCCTTCAGGGTGTAAGTGTACAGCTTATGTACAACCTTGGAATGATAATGGATCTTAGTAAGATATCATAACATGTTTATGGAATAAACTGAAATAAAATTCAACATGCATAGTATCTTCTTATGTTGGAAGCATCTCTAAACAAAGGCATGGTTGAGAAGGAACCACTTCCTAAATTGTAGCACCTTCGCGATGTCAACAGTCTAGAAGGGGTCAATAGTGTACGGAATTCTTACCAACTGTGATGGTCTTACCAACTATTTTAGCCCACCATCCCTACCTGGATTCAAATCTCCTCTCATACTTGTGTCATCGTGCACCGATTGCTCGTTGATTCTTGATCATCCAAATGTTGTGGCTCATGTGGCGCATCTACATCCAGCCTTGTCCCCCATAGCTAGGTCCCGAGCAACGTCCCTGGTCTGTACATTACTTCCCACCTCCTCGGCTGTCTATGTCTCATTATGGATACCATTACCACTAACCCTCTTACACTTGTAAACACGGTTAATCCCCATATCTCTTTTTGAACCTGTACCTGTCAGCACTTGATATGCTTTCTCCACCTGCTCAGCAATGGTGTGCGGCTCTCCAGCCATAGGTGCAGTTGTATCTGCCTGGGGATATTTCTCCAGCTGTCCAAATGGAATGACATCTGTCATCGGCAAATCACTGTCCATGGCCCGTACTAAACGGACAACCTCCCAATACATTCTCGATGTCAGCCCCAATCTCTCCCTCCTCAATTGGCCCTATTTCCCTTCCTCCCTCATCCTGTAAATCGTCCTCAATATGGTTCGTATCTACATCTTCCTTATCTTGAACAGACCTCTCTTGCTCGTTCGCCTCATGTGCCTCTACATCCTCCTCAGTCGAACCATATGCCCCCATACCCGAATAAACATGCCCAAGACTGTTTGTCGGGCCTGATTACTCAACCCCGCGTGCATATCAGCAAACCTGTGGTTTGTTCCATCATGTATGTCACCATTTGCAGCAGACTGGTGCGTGGGTTGCAACAGGGCCATGATGGTAGCAAAGTTGTCCCTCATTTCTTTTCTCATATCTTTCACCATTTTTGTTAGCTTCTTAAGGCTACGGTCAGTACCTCTAATGGAAGGCCGTGTGATCTGAGACTGCAAATGCCTGGGATGACGTTGTTGTTGTTGTTGTTTAGCACGAGCTACTTTCCTTGCATGCACAGATGGCCTCTTACCACGTTTCTTCTGGGCTGGAACCTGATGCATCATAGAAGAGGTTTTTGTTAACATATTATGGACATTTTGCATAATAGAGAAAAATATGCCCTCTATTAGAAGGGGTTTCTGTTAACGAAAGGGCCTTTGTTAACAAAAAAAAAAAGGCCTCTGTTAACAAGAAAATGTCTCTATTAACCAATGTCTCTGTTAATAGAAGCCCTTTTTTTAATTAACAGAGGCCCCTTTATGTTAACAGAGGCCTTTTTTTGTTAACATAGCCATATGTTAGCAGAGGGCTCTTTTAATAGAGGCTAATTTATGTTAACAGAGGTCTTTTTTAACAGAGGCCAATTTTTTTGTTAACAGAGGCATCATTAAACAGAGGCTCATTTTTGTTAACAGTGGCCTATTCTTGATTAACAGGGGCCCCTTTTTGTTAACATGGGCCCCTTTTTTGGTTAACAGAGGCCTCAAACAAAAATAGAAAATAACTACAAGCGTAGAAACTTACCTCGATGTCGGGCTGCAAATGGGCGTCTCTATCTTCATGGCTGATTTCTGGTTCGACGGGACCTTGTCGGTCACTTGCGTAGTCAGGATCTATAAGACCTTCTGGGCTTATATCATCTCCTCTAGACGTACGCGGCAGGGCTTCCCAATACTCTAAAGCTTCTTCAGCAGAACTTGCCGCCAATGTTCATTGCAGGTCTCCAACCTTACAGTTAAATATATTGAATGACATTACACGCTTATTTACAAAACCAATGAGAAGTTAAAAACATCAAAACAAAAAAATTACATCTGCTCTATCCAAATATTTTCCAATTGCATCACCTTCGGGCCACGGGAACTTTATCCAGCTCCAACGATGCATCCTAGGAAGGTGGTCGTTAAATCTTCTACCATATTCCTGTGCTACAGCTAGGATTGCTTCAAAAGCCCAAGTCTTTTACAAAATGACAATTTTCCGTCAAATAATATAACCATAAAATATTCACTGATGAGCATAACTAGCTATACACTCTTTAAAAGAAACAACCTATGGAGAGTTGATAAATTGTATACCCTTTAGTTTGAATGCAATAGTTAAATGAATAAATGTGTTTGCTCAGATGAACGACGCCTCCGTGTACCTGGATTGCTGTAGAAGACCCCCAAGCAGAGTATTTGTGCAAATCTTTTTCCTATACAATCTTGGGTGCCTCTATCTTCCAGTCTCTCATATACGTATGTAGTGTTACCTCATACGATTTTTGGCCCCATGGATATACATTAAACAAGGCAAGATCATCAGTAATATCCAATATGAGAGGGTCTATGGCAGTTCTTCGTTCCTTGCACCGTAGCACCATCTCATATATCAATGCTAATCCTAGGTTGTACTTGTCCCGCATAACATTTATCTCTGACATGAATGCATTGCACAGATCTTTCGGCTTTATTGCTGTTTTATTGGCCCCAAAATATTTGGACCTAAGCCTGCCTGTACTTCTGAGTCTGTCTTTGTACTTTGACTCGTTCCTTGGGTTCAAACCCGTAATGAGAGTGAACTCATATAGTGAAAAGCGAACAACCTTGTTGTTTCCAATACTGAACCATAACTCATTCTTATTACCGTACTCTAGCCTGTGCAATAACAGCGCTTCAGTTAGCAGTGGGCAGACGGGGACATCTCTGATTTCATATAGGTGTCCAAAGTATGATACCAGCAACATTTGTTTATGTTCTTCGTCAAGTGTATTATACACATCTTCTAGTGTTGAAAGCTTAGAAAGCACCGATATTATGCTTCTAAATGTATAGTGTCTGTTCACAACAAACCTCATCATACAGGCAACTTATACATGTTACAAACTCAAACATAAAGAAATTAAATCGGCAAACTAGGATATAATATAAATCCCTACCTTAACAACACAATCACAAAAATTATAGATCAAGTCTAAAAACACCAATCAACACCAGAGAATAAATTAAGCTTGGTAATAAGCTTATTTTATCATTAATAAATAGGAACAATTAAGAGAAACATTTTGCACCACCCATAATATCTTCAAAAGTTAAGCATAACAAAATTAAGCATGGACAAAATCAATTCTCAAAAAATCTACTTCATACATACCCAATATCTCACATTGACTATGAAAATTTCTAAGGGTACCATGATGGTTAACCTTTCGAGATGAGACCATTTATCAAGGTTGGCCTTTTATCAGCATCTTACTTTCAATAAAGTCACTTGCTAGAACTCAAGTTTTATCATAATACGCTGCAAGCTAATGAATACAATGTGATTCCTCTAAGTAAATTCATGAGAATAAAGCAAAATTATGTCATAATAGTATAGGCAGGTTGCAAAGATGCATAAGCCTGTTGTTCTGAACTTGTATGGACGTTGACATTATTAGTGTTAACTATTACTCTTGCACACTGTTCGAGTAACTCCATATTTAGTTGGAAGCAATGAAGATTTTTTGGCTCCAAAAATCATCATGGTTGACTAGATAAATAGTGCTAAGACATTTATTTCTTAGTCTTACTTTTTTATCTATATTTTTTGATTAGTTAATGATAAATTAAAGTTGCCTTTTTCACCTTTGACAAAGTTCAGCAAATGATTGGCTTCTTAGAAGTCCTCTGATCTTGATGTTGAAGTAGAAATTTGACTTAAAAATGAACAAAGGGACAGAGTCAATGTGCTGGACTAAAACAAATGTTGCTGATGTATCTACATAAATGCACTGGAACTACATCTTCATCAAGTTCTATCATATTTTGTTAAAAGTTAAAACTAATTTTGGTAGCTATAGTGCATTAAAAAAATAGTAGCTTCTGAATTTGTAATTGATACAACAAAGCCCCGATTCTACGAATTTTTAATAGGATTGGGCTATTTCTTTTGTTGGCAACTTGTAATTTGATATGACCCAAGATTCCTAATTCATGGTTCAACTTGTATTGTAATTGTACTACCTTTCTGGATTTTTTGTTTGTTTTTTGATAGTTAGGCATTAGTAAGATACCATTGGATATTTGAGAATATGATAATTCTTTAATGTTCTTTTGTATGCAAGTTCTTAGTATTTTTTGGATTGTTATTAAGCTTTAGCAAAGTGGTTACTATGGACAACGTGCATCAACTAATTATAAGATATAAGATGCACCAAATGACAAACATGTAATTAATATCAAAAGTGAACTTATTGATAAATAGATCTAGATTAATCTCTTTTAAATGAATCATACAATTCAAGTCTCTCTGTAAGGAACCACTCATTTTAATAACTTTTTTTTTTTTTTGGAGAATAAATAATAACTTTTCTCATATATGAATTTATTGTATTAACTTAATTTCTTAACGTTCAGCCCATGCGATCCTAAATTCCTAGATCCGTCCCTGAATCTATATAAATAAGGTGAAGTGAGTTGGTTGCTCTTGATTAGAAGTCGGGTTCTAAACTAAGAGTCTGATATGTTACACTAGAAAACAGTGTGATCGCAATGCCATATATATATATATATTTATTTATTAAGAACATCTCCACGTTAATATTAAAACTATCATTCGCCTTATTATAAGCAAAAGGATAGTAACAATTAAAATTTGAGAATGGAATCTTCAGAATTTTTGTTTAAGGTAAGCAAGATGTAATGGGACATTTTTTGAAACGTCTATCCTAATAAAAATAATTTGTGAACTAGCTAGGGGGAAAAAGGAATACTTTAAGCCATAAATTTTTAGAATCAGACATGCAAAATTTTATTTTTTCAAAATAATTTTATTAAACTCATTTTTGACTTGGCTTTCTTCTACCTAGTGTATTCTGCTTCTGTGTTGAGTGAACACAAACTAACATACACACAGAGTCAGTAATGATTCCTTGTCAATTCTTCTCAATGCCCTATACAATATTAAATGGAAAAAACTAATTTTTATTGAAGATATTATCAATGCACAATGCAAAGAGGTGCAACTCCAATTTCTATTTCATTTATAGTTGTAAAACTATATCTAGGGTTTACCCAACTTTTTTTCTTTTGGATAAATGAGTTTTCTCAGCTTGTAATTCAAACAACTACGATTTCTATAACACAAATTTGAAGAGAATAACAAAATTATACATCTCACTTTAGAGGGAATATATATGAATTCTGATACCTTCAAACTTTTCCCCAATACTTCTTAAATTTTCACAAGATTGTAACTTTAAAGAACGTAAGAAGTGGGAGGAGGATTATCGTTACGATTCTTGCGTCAATTTTTGAATGTCAGATGAAAGAAGGAACTTCTTGGACGAAAACGGCTACTTTCTTTGGAGAATGGCGTTCACCTACTGTCGTTCTAGAGTTTTCAAGCCCTCGGCTTTTGAATTTTTTTTTTCAAACGGTGGTCAAGCTGGTCAAAAGGCCAAAAAAAAAGTAAAAAACGGGTGGGGCTGCCTTTATACCAATTTCCACTCTTTCGCTATAGCTAACCTTGACCGTAGTTAAAAAACGATGAAAATTTTGAAATTACCCGGCAAAAGGCATATTTACTCTCTCTTGCTTGGCCCCAAATCAGAAAAATGCATTAAAAGGAAAAAAATCTCGCCCATAGCGCATTCACCACTTAACTATTTTGCCCCAAAACAGATAATCACTTCCGTTTCATAATGCCCTCTTGCCCCAATCCATATTAGATTTGTAGAACAAGCTAAAGGAAAAAGAAGAGAAGAGACGGTTCATTCACCTTCTATGCTTTCACGACTAAACCCTTCTGTTCTCTGTCGACCGGGCCTGACCACCCTAAAGGAAGAGGAAGAGAAGATGAGATGAGTTTTTCACGAGAAAGCAACAGCAGTGAAGCAATCGTCTCAGGTTCTCAACGGCTTGTTACGTTCTTCAGTACAATTCTTAAATGCTTGATATCTCATTCTCTGCTGAGTTTCGTTGAATAATCAATGGTTAAATGGGCTGAAAATTATTCTTACTTCTTTTTTCTCTTGCATTTTTGTGTATGGGTAAAATATTTGGCACAAAATTAGTTAGAAACATTAATTTATAACTTATAAATTTTCAATTTTCAGTCATTTAATCAAGTTCTATTTGTTTTGTATGTTCCTTTTCTCTTTTTTTTTTTTTTTTTTTTTTGGGTTAGCCGTATAATTGAACTGTATTGGGAGCAGAATCTGAGAAGGTTTTGAGTGTATAAACTGAGGTTTTGGTGAAAGTGAATGTGGGCTTGAGCAATAGAGTTCCTTCTAGGGTGAATCCTTGGCACAGCATGTATTTTCTAAACTTTTAATAAACAGTTACAACACACCTGCAACACCTCTCTATGTTATCCTCAAATAGTAGTTCTTTTATGCTGATTTGTTCATCTCTATATTTTTTATCACATTCTTTTCAAATTACATGCCTCCTGTATAGAATTTTACATGACTAGATTCCTGTCCAGAATAACCCCCCCAATTACAGACTATGTCAGGGTAAAGGTTACACAATGAGCAAGGGATGGTTCACTGGGATATTTCCTCCATTTTTTTTGTGCATTCATTTTCTTCTGGCGTAGTTAAAGTACGATCAGACTTGTAATTTATGGAGTTGTCTAGGAAATTGCCGTAGGTTTTATTTCTTTTGATTGTTTTGACTTTCTGTCAAACCTTTTGGATAATTATACTGGGGAAAAGATGCTAGTTTTGAGCATTCATTAGATATTAGAATGACAAATAAAAAGTAAGACAGAAAAGGTGAAAACAGCACAAGGGAATTTTTGTCAAGATAAGCTGTAGAGTGACGATAAGATATCACATATTTTTTGTTTAATTACAAAATTATTTTACTCCTAAGTGAGACTATGGGCTAAGCTTTAAGAATCATCAATGTTTTATGACATAATGCGAATCCAAACTTGATGTTGCATTACTTGTGTCTAATTGATGAATGTAAATCTATAATTGATGTTTAATGAGGTTGCCCTGGAACTATGATAACTGGTCAACTTGTTAAAACACGTCAAAAACAAAGGGGAAAATGAGTAAAGTAAGCCCAAACAAATTGGTGGATTGGTAAATAGTTTATTACTCAGCCATATCCAACATTTCTCCATCTAAATGGCTATTGAGGTTATATGTGCCCCTCTTTGCATCCTTGTTTCAAGAGAGAATGGCTATCTGCAGTGTTCCATCATCTTTAATTTCCTAATCACTCTTCATTGTTCCTTCCTTGCTTCAGCTTATTAATTAAGGCTAGCTAGCAGCTATCATTTGTTTGTTTAATTATATTAATTTATTGATTGTGTATATGACTATGATTCCTCTCTTAATTCTTCACCTTGAGATGATTGAATTCTTTCCCAGTTAAATTGATTCAATTTTGATTAATTTGTAGCAGAAGGGGATTTTAAAGGTCAGTACATGTAAAAGGGAAACCTTAGTTTGGCTCAAATTAAAAGTGAAACAGGTGAGCTTATAAAATTCAACTTGTCTGGTTTGATAATATAATTATGTTGTCTTTTTTACATAGCTTTGCGATTTCATAGTCGTTCTAGCTGCAAATTAGTTTAAACAAAGCTTTGAGATTTCATAGTTGTTCCAGCTGCAAATTAGTTTAAACATACAATCAACAGTTATCCTTTGAGATGTGATAGAATATATTAAGAATGAATTGTAATATCATTTTAGTGGTGTGAAGTTGAATATATGAGCAGGATGCAGGTGTTGTGCAGATAAATAATTCAAATCAATGAGTCATATGTTACTTAAATAGTATGTTGCATATTATCATAGTGTTGATATGTGTGTGTGTGTGTGTGTGTGAATGTGATATATTCTCTTATGCTACTTAATTTGCCCTTTGGCTTTTTGTGTAATGTTAATAAGACAGAGGCAATGGGTGAAGACAAATAGTAGTGAAAGCCATGATTCTTCCATGTATTAAATATTCTTAAGTAGACCCTGTTTACTTACTGTATGGCATCTGATTAATCTAATTAAAAATATCTGGTTTATATGCCAAGTAACTCAGATAACCAAATAAGCACACAAGGTTGTAGGGTAGTACACATTCAGGATCAAATATTCATTATCTTTACATTTTGCCATTAATACTCTTGCTCTTGTAGTCGTAGTCTAGGATTTCTCACACACATACACAGTAACAAAGTGAAAAATACAGAAAAGCACACAGTGATATATAGAGAGGTGTATAGAGAGTGATAGCGTTAGAGTAGAGAAGTAGTGAAATATAAAATCAATTATACAGTCAACATCTTTATTTAACACAAGGAAAATTATGTAGAAATCTCTAGTTGACACTGTTTTGGGTTCGAATGATAAGCTGAGAAGAGAAAGAAGATTGAACCTAGTATTAATCTGTATATACAATTCCTCTTATCCTGCTGAGTGTTAAACTTTCATTATAAAAACAGAACTTTGGAGTTCCTTGACCAAATATTTGGCACTTAGAATTATTGAGTACTCTATCGTTTTCTTGGTATTTATTATATATGACAAAGTGTTCCGACTGTGTTTGAATAATTTGTGTTAGTAGCTGTAGACATAGCCATGCATGGTGGATCCAAGTGAGTTAGTGCCTGTGAATGGAATGTTATAGACAACTTGGACTTATATTAATTGTTTTGGAATTACAAAATTATGATATACAATGTGTATTCATGATAAATATGTGATTGTTAAGTGAATCTTTTTTACTCTTAAGCTCTAAGCTCTTTATTGACATCTTCAAGGAAACCAAGTCCTATGGAACTATGTAGAGCAATGTTAATTCGTGTCCAGCTTGTTCTTTTACTCTTCGACTCAACATTTGTGGCATGTTTTCTTTATATTGGTGTGTAGAGATGTCTTGCTTTTATTTTCAAGGTAAAATCAATCAATACTTGTACCATTGTCTCAAATGATTTGGGATGTAATGTTTTTTATGATATGCAATTAAATTTGCTCAGATTTTGATAATGATTTGGTGCAACTTTTATCAAAATTGAGCTAATTGTTCATAATTTTCTTTTCTTTAGGAGTTGGAGCAGTAATCCTAGATTGAAAGATGTTATTGGGATGGAGTAAAGTATGAGCTAAGAGAATGAAGATTTCATGACATGACATGCAAGAACAAAAATTCTCATTGGATTGAGTGCTTAATTGAACGCTCGTTTTGACGAGTGTGGTTTCATATATTTGAACTATTACTATGATTTTGTTGAACGTTTTTGTCCATATTTTTGAAATTGTGTAGACTGACACGGTTGTTAGGCGGTAATCATGTGTGCAATGACCGAATGATTTCTAGTACTAAATATTTTACAGATCAAAATGTTTTCTATTATGACATGACTATTTTAATTTATGCTATGAAAATTATAAACTTTATATGTTATGCTTTTAACTACAGTCAAAATTGTGTACCAACAATTTATTTATTATTATTTTTTTTGTTGTTATACTTTATTCACGATGGCAAACAAATGTGGTAAAAAAAAACATATTAAAATATTCTTACTTATACAATGTATGGTATTTACGGCAGTTTTAAAACCATTGTCAAAATAGTAAATACAATATTGTATATAATATTAGTCTCAAAAACTGTGGTAAAAGGTAAATACGACAGCTTGCAACTATGGGGAATGTGCAGCGGATGTTTTTACCACGACTGTTGAGCCTGCGGACGGAAAACTACTGCTAATATGTCGTAAATACTATAATATCGCGGTTTCTCTATTCTTTTATGACAGTTGGCTACCCTCACAAATACCCATTTTTCTTGTATACCCATAGGCAAATTAATGCTACTGTGGGAGTGGGAGAGTGTAAAAGAAGCACAAAAAATGGGGGTGTCTGAAAAAATTCAGCTTGTTCATCAGTAGTAACCGAGATGTTTTTGGCTAAAAATCTTTAAAAAACAAACTTACATAGAAGCGTGATGGACCCATAGGTAGAAAGATATATTACTAATTATATATGATGGATCATATATCGTTTTTCATAATGATTGTTAATTAGAATATTTAAATTTTTTCATTTTATATTTTTTACTTATGAATTGTGTAAAAAGAGTAACAAGATCTGAAGTAAATAGAAGAGAACCCCTTATAAATATAGATCCAAGAATTATAAAAGATTTTATTGAACTAAAAAGGGAAATAAAAAAATATAGAAATATTTATCCAGCTTTGTTATTAGATAACTAAAATAGGAGAATATTATCATTGGCTAGATAGAGAATTAAGGAGAACTAACCAAGCAATAAATCCGGCATTTAGTACAATTATACCTGGAAGACAAAAATATACATTTAATTTAGAAAAGAAATTCGAAGAATTAGAAATAATTACAGAATGTATTTACTATTTAGAAAGTTTTATTGGGAAAAATTGTACTTTTATGAAACAGAAACCATAAACAATTAGTTTAATCAACAAAAGGGTAATTAAGTAATTTTATAAGCTGTTTGTAAAACTTTACGTAAACGAGTGCCTGCTAATAGAATTATTCAAAATTAATCGTTGAATTAATCTTTTGCGTAAAATTTCAATTAGAAAACGATTTGCACTTTCAATTGTGAATTTTACGTTTATCTTCCTACTTTGACAGCATGCTTGTGGATTGTTCAGATTTTGGCTGAATTGGCATCGCCGCGTTACACGGAAGTTTATTGCCCTTGAAGGTTCAAGGCCAAAATTTTCACAGATGTACATTGTTGATCCAGAGAACGAGATTTCTGATAGGATACAGGCCGTAAGGTAAATTATACAATATATATCGTAAATTTTGTTCATGTCATTCTTTTTACCTATTATCTAAATAATTATTTTTTTTAGGAACAATTCAAATGAAAGCAACTTACAACCTGAAATTGTTTTTGATCTGAAATTAATGCTTGACATATATAATATCCACGTGCAATCATTCAGAATGACCAGAGATAGATTCAATGGGCCTAATACTGACAATGTCAGTTGAGACTCATTGGGAAGAGAGGTAAAGATGGAAGAAGGTACAATTTACCCGAATAGAAGGAAGTTGCAGTAATCATTGATGATGATTTTGATGAGAATCGAGCTGATAGAGATATAATATTGGAGACGAGATCAGGAGATTTGCAACGAATCAATGAGTTACGTCCATCATTTCTTGGTCTACAATATCCAATTCTTTTTCCATATGGTCAAGATGGTTTTAGGTTAGATGTGGAGCTGAATCGAGCCGATCCTTCTTCTTCTACTAGAAGAAAAACGGTTACCACGAAAGATTTTTTTCCTTCAGGCTACAGGAAAGAAAGAATGAACCTCTGTATATTTTGTCATCTAGGAGGCTATTCCAACAATTTATTGTTGATGGCTGTACAATGATTGAGTCCTCACGTTTGCAATTCATTTGTTCTCATCAAAAAGAATTAAGGTGTGAATTATATAGTGGTTTGGCTGATGTTGTTGGGCGTGGTGAGACCGATCCCTCAAAGTTGGGACAGCGTATTGTTCTACCCACGTCTTTTACTGGTAGTGCACGCTACATGATGCAAAACTATCAAGATGCAACGGCTATTTATAGGTGGGCAGGTTATCTTGATTTGTTTCTCAATTTTACATGCAACCTGAAGTGGCCAGAGATTGCACAATTTGTAGAAGAACGAGGGTTGAGGCCTGAGGACCATCCAGATATTATATATAGGGTTTTTAAAATGAAATTAGATCATCTTATCAAAGATCTAAAGAAAAATAAAGTCTTTGGCAAAGTGAAGGCAGGTAATACTTCACTGTTAACTTATTTTGTTTTTAAATAAATTCCAAGTTTTTTGTTTATAATAATATGTGTTGATTCATGTTTCTGCAGTTATTTACACTGTAGAGTTTCAAAAACGCGGATTGCCCCATGCCCACATTATTCTATTTCTTGATAAAAAAGATAAGAGCCCTTCTCCTGCTCAGATTGATAGAATCGTTTCAGCTGAAATCCCCGATGAACAAACTTAAGAAATGTATTATGCTCAAGTAAAGGATTTGATGATGCATGGCCCATGTGGCCATTTTAACAAGAAATCTCCATGCACGGTAAATGGGAGATGCAGTAAGCATGTTCCAAAGAGATTTGCTGATCATATAACAATTGATGATAGTGGGTTCCAGTCCATAAGCATCAGGATAATGGTAGAATTGTCAAGAAGAATGATATTGAACTTGATAATAGGTATGTGATTCTACATAATCGTTATTTGCTATTGAAATATGGTGCGCATGTAAATGTGGAGTGGTGTAACCAATCAAGGACAATTAAATACCTGTTTAAGTACATTAATAAGGGCCGCGATTGAATTACTATAAGTTTTTGTAGTACTGCTAATAATGCTTCAGAGAATAATATTGATAAAATCAAAATGTACTATGATTGCCATTACATTTCTGCTTGTGAAGCTGTATGGCTTATATTTGGATTTAACATTCAATATAGGGATATACCTATTGAGAGGTTGAGTTTTCATCTCCCGGACAAACAAACTATTTTTTATTCTGAAGGAAATTTAATTAATGAGGTTGTTAATTGTCCTTCTGTGAATGAGAGCAAGCTTGTTGGTTGGTTCGATGCTAATAGAAAATACCCAGAAGCTGAAAATTTAACCTATGCCGAGTTCCCTAACAAGTTTGTTTGGAAGCAATAGACAAGATGGTGGGTCCCAGATAGCGTGGTAAGTCTATTGGTAGGCTTTATTTTATGCGTCCAGGAGCTGGAGTGAAAAATTATTTGCGAACTCTTCTAAGTGTTGTTCGTGGCCCTAAGAGCTTTGAAGAACTCAAAACTGTAGATGGAACGTTGTATGATAATATTAGAGAAGCCTACTATGCTTGTGGGTTACTTGATGATGTCAAAGAATACATAGATGGCATTATTGAGGTAAGTCAGTGGAGTTCTGCCTATTCTCTTAGAAATCTTTTTGTAACTTTATTGATATCTGATAGGCTATCAAGACCTGATGTTGTTTGGGAGACCTGTTGGGAATACATCTCTGATGACATATTGTATACACATCGTAGAGCTTCACATTACCCAGGTACTGCTTTTTTTAAATTTTGCATTATACTTTCTTTATTGTTTTTTTGTTAAATATAGTTTTGTATCTTTTGATTTTTTCTTAAGCTTTTTATAAATTTGTTGTTAATTAATTTTTTTATATATTTAGATCTTCAGATGAATGACAGTGAAGTGAAAAATTATACTTTGTTGGAAGTTGAAAAGTTGCTTCGTAAGATAGGAAAGAGCCTTCGGGGTTATGATTCAATGCATCCTGAAGATATATATTTTGCAGAATTACATAATTGTCTAATTAATGAAAAGTTACAATATGATAGAGTTACCTTAGCTAATGAACATATTGATTTTCACTCCAAGCTAACAAACGAACAAAAGGATGTTTATAATACAGTTATGCATGCCATTGATTCTAATTGTGGTGGTGTTTTCTTTCTATATGGATATGGAGGTACTGGTAAAACATTTTTATGGAAAACATTATCATCGGCAATTAGATCAAGGGGTGATATTGTCTTGAATGTTGCATCAAGTGGTATAGCATCTTTACTTCTTCCTGGGGGAAGAACTGCTCATTCTAGATTTGCTATACCCCTTAATGCAACTGAGGAGTCTACTTGCAACATTAAACAAGGAAGTCCATTAGCTAAACTGATAGAAGAGACAAAACTTATTATTTAGGATGAGGCTCCGATGATGAATAAGTTTTGTTTTGAGGCATTGGATACGACCATGTGTGATATTTTACGGTTTAAGAATCCTTTGAGCATGAATCAAACTTTTGGTGGGAAAACTGTTGTTTTTGGTGGCGATTTCAGGCAAATTCTACCTGTGATACCAAAGGGTTCTAGAGAAGATATTGTACATGCTGCTTTAAACTCTTCATATCTATGGGATCATTGTAAGGTGCTTAAGTTGACAAAAAATAAAAGACTACATGATTCTAATGGAAATGTTCATTCATCTGAGTCAAAGAATTTTTTTGGGTGGATTCTTAGTATTGGAGATGGCAATATTGGTGAGGATCTTGATGGGAGTGCATCTATAGTCATTCCTGATGATCTACTGATTCCTGAATCTGCTGATCATATTTCTTCTATTGTCAGTAACATATATCCTGATTTTGTAGCTGCCAGTGGAGATTCATCTTATCTACACAGAAGGGCAATTCTAGCACCTACTATTGATGTTGTTGACAAAGTAAATGAATATATGGTTTCACATGTTGAGTCAGAATTGAAGACTTATTTAAGCTCTAATGCTACATGTAGATCTGATTCTGATAATGATTTGATACATGAACTTCACACACCTGAATTCTTGAATAAAATTGATGTTCTGGGCTTCCTAATCATGAGTTGAAGTTAAGAGTTGGTATTCCTGTTATGCTACTTCGTAATATAGATCATTCTATTGGTTTGTGTAACAGGACGAGGCTTATAATCACAAGACTTGGAGATCACATACTTGAGGCCGAAATTCTATCTGGTAGTAATGCTGGATATAGGTTTTCAATTCGGAGGAGATCGAGATTGACTCCATCTGATACTAGACTCCTATTTACGTTTCAAAGGAGGCAATTCCCGTTGATGGTTTCTTATTCAATGAATATTAACAAAAGTCAAGGTCAATCTTTGTCCAATGTCGGTATTCTTCTAATGAAACTAGTCTTTACTCACGGACAGTTGTATGTAGCCATATCCAGAGTTACAAATCGTAATGGTTTACGGTTTTATATATGTGACGCAAATGGTCGTCATGCAAAATCAACTGTTAATGTTGTATATAAAGAAGTTTTCAACAACTTGGATTAGTTCCTCGGTAAGTTATTAATTGTATTGTTTTGTGTTTTCTTATGCTTTCGTATATGTCTCTTTGATAGTTTGTGAAGTTTTCTTCCTTTTTTGTTTTGGTCTTTCTCTGCAGGTACGCTTCATCCATGATAGTAATTATCAGACTAATTTGTGACGGAAACGATATTTTTCCTATGTATTTTGTATAACACATTTTCACCTATCATTGTTATATATGTTATTATAATTTGTTCATTGCAAGTTATACTTAAATTTTATAAGCAGTTAGTCATATTTGTGACGACCCGCTCCACTTTGACATGATATTGTCTGCTTTGGGCCTAGCCCTTACGGTTTTGCTCTTGGGCTTCTACCCCAAAAGGCTTCATGTCAGATGGAGTGAATCTCTTAACTTATAAACTGGTCTCTTTTTTTCTACCCAAGCGATGTGGAATTGAGGCTATCACAATCACCCCACCTAAAGGGGCCCAACGTCCTCGTTGGCCACACTTCCGGTTGGGCTCTGCTCTGATACCATCTGTGAAGACCCGCTCCACTTTGACATGATATTGTCCGCTTTGGGCCTAGCCCTCACGGTTTTGCTCTTGGGCTTCTACCCCAAAAGGCTTCATGTCAGATGGAGTGGATCTTCTAACTTATAAACTGGTCTCTTTTTCTCTACCCAAGCGATGTGAGATTGAGGCTATCACAATATCTTATTCATATATCTTTTTAAATTATTTATTAAGTATGAATCATTACATGACACTAACTTTGTGTGTATAAATTATATGTCAATTAACGTTGATCATAATTTTAATCTATTATTTAATTCCTTTTTGTTAAAAAAAAAAATTCGTCATATTTTTTGAATTCTATTATATTATTTTTCATTTCCATCATTTTTTTGATAATATCATAGATTTTATTTCGGCCTCTTCAATATTTTGAACAGGTGAGAATTAAATCTGACTATTATATAACATTCATGGTGTTTTTAGTTGCTAATGTTATATAAATTATTCATGCAGGTTCATGTTACAAGCTTCTGTAATATTTATATAGATTTAAGTTTTAATTCATACATTTTTCCATATCAATACTGTTCTTGTGCGTTTAATGAATTAGTTTTTGTCTTCTGAATTTCCATCTAAACATATTGTTCAATTACTTTTAATTGTCTATCTTTCAAGTAGTTTTAATTGTACCTCCTTATTTTAACTATATATAATTTATTTGAAGTTTGTATATAAGTAGTTAACCGTCATTGTATACTTTGTGATGAATTTACGTTTTGTTACTATTATATGTTAATTGTTTCATTTCTTTTATTGCTCCCGTGCAACATACGGGTTAGTACGGGTTAGTATTCTAGTTTAGAAAAGAAATTAAAAGAATTAGAAATAATTATAGAATGTATTTACTATTTAGAAAGTTTTTTTAGGAAAAATTGTACTTTTATGAAACAGAAACCATAAACAATTAGTTTAATCAACAAAAGGGTAATTAAGTGATTTTATAAGCTGTTTGTAAAACTTTAAGTAAACGAGTGCCCCTACTAATAGAATTATTCAAAAATAATCTTTGAATTAATGTTTTGAGTAAAATTTCAATTAGAAAACGATATCTCTTTCAATTGTGAATTTTACGTTTATCTTCCTACTTTGACAGCATGTTTGTGGATTGTTCCGATTTTGGCTGAATTGGCATCGCCACGTTACACTCCCACCCGCCACGCTGGAGTTAAAACAGACAGAGATGAGATTATGACAGATGGGCAATAATTAGATTAGATGGGCAAGGAAGGATGGAGGTGGGGTAGCTCCCCGATCCCCAGCTACCCCTGTTTTTTCAAAAAAAAAAAAAAAAACATTTATTAACCCTTTGGAGAAAAAAAAATCGGCTAGGGTAAGTTTCGGCTACTCATTCAACTATCTTTTGGGTATTCCATTGAAGATGGGTGAGAAATAAGTTATGTTTTATAATTTGGTGAGCAAAATATTGAATAAAGTTTAGTGATGAATGGTTAAATTTACTTAATAATTAGATTTGTTAAGAAGTAGAAAATTAGGAAAACCATTCAGTCGTTGTGCACTTCATTTCAGTAATTGTATGAGTTAAACTCTGAAAATGTAAAACATGTGGAAAATGAAAAGCCAGGTTACAACTTATTACATTTTTATGATAATTATTGTATTATTTGAAATCGAAAAATATGCAATGTGGTTGTCGAATTGAATATTTCAAAGAGAAATTTTGTAATTAACAACCAACGAAACTTAACTATTTTTAAAGGGACACTTCGTACGTCAAATAGAACTATTAGTGGCAAAAAAGATATAGATGTATAATATTTTTTTTTCTACAAGGGGAGATAGGGGAAAGGTAAGTGTGGTTTGAACTCAAAATTTCTCATCTAAAATGTGAATATCTAATCACTATATATAAAAGATGAACCACAAATATATATATATATATGGTTAATTACACCTAACGTCCCCAATCTTTTACGTTTATTGAGATTACGTCCTTAACCTTTAATTTTACTTTTGAGGGCCCCTAACTTTTCAAAAGTGTTACATATGAGGTCTCTAAGATGATTTTCATCCATTTCCACAATTAAAGTTAGAGGTATTATCGTAAAATATCAAAAATTTAATATTTTAAATTTTTTTAAAAAAAGAGGCGAGGGTGTGTTGGCTACGGCCTGAAATGGCAGCTGGAAGGGGGGAGTCTCTCCCCCTTATTGGCCAGAAATGGCTTGGCTGTTTCTGCCAAAAAAGGGGAGGTCTCCCCCTTCCCTTTTTGGCCTGAAATGGCAAGCAAGATGGCTGCCATTTTAGGCCAAAAAATGGGCCCATTTTTTGGTACTATTTCTAGTAGTCAGAAGGGGGGAGCCTTCCCCGTGCTGCTGGAAATGGTAGGACCTTTGGTTGTCATTTAAAGCAGCCTCTTCCCTTTTAAATTTTTTTTTTAACATTGAAATAATTATTTTTTTGTGTATTTTACCAAAATGCCCTCAAAATTAATAAAGGAATTAACGGTTTCTGTCTCTATAAGGAAAATTAAAGGTTATGGATGTAATCTCAACAAAGCTAAAAAGTTGGAGACGATAACTGTAAATTACCCAAATATATAATATGTTAATATTCATAAAAGATGACTTTAATTATTAATTTAAGAATATCATATTTTTACCGTGATTGATAGTTTTAGGGTTTCAAAAGTACCATGAGTGCTTCACGTGAGCACTATGAACTCTTTGATTTCATTTTGTATTTCAAAGCCGGAAAAAAAGCCGATAAATATACGAAACAAAAGAAAATGATGATGATGATAAGGAGTGTTTTGAAAAGCTTGGCGTCCATGAGGGAGTCTGAAGACCAATCACAAGCCACTATATGTATAACATCACATGTGATTTCACTTTTTTAAGTTTACTGATTGTAATTGATAATTCATATTGACTCCATAGAAAAACTTTATTTTTTTTTTTTAATTTGAAAAAGGAAACCTGTCTATTTTATTATTTTTTATATAATTAGGGAAATTTTAGAGATGAGTATATAAGACTCAAAC
Source organism: Nyctanthes arbor-tristis (assembly GCA_963692815.1). Lineage (NCBI taxonomy): Eukaryota > Viridiplantae > Streptophyta > Magnoliopsida > Lamiales > Oleaceae > Nyctanthes > Nyctanthes arbor-tristis. Next base: position 39,484 of record CAVNYN010271223.1, read on the forward strand.
CTGAGATCTTATCTTGATAAGGGAGGGCATTCGGGATCTGGGCTGATATACCAACATAAAAAGGTATACATGAACAATTGATATTAGCTACTTGTAACTATTTTAAATCCCATGCTGCGTGTTATAGATCCATTTTCATAATATTGAGATATAAATATATATATATATATTTGACATGAGACATAAAATTATAAATGCGTTAGGTCCAAAAAGAAGATGGATACATTAATTTTTGTGTTAATAGTGCATTGATTAGCCCACGATCTTGGTATGAAGTTTGAAAATTAAGAAACCCCACTACACATAATTTTCTAGATTAGGAGATGGGTACTCTTTGATTCCCTCCAAAGTGAGAAAGTCGACTTGACGCACGATTTTTCTAGAAAAACGATGTTGGTATGCTTATAAAGCCCGTATTGTTAGAAAAATAAAAAAAATCACTAGTAGTTTCAGAACGGTTTCTTGTGTTTTTATAAAAATGCGGGCTCTGTAAGTGTATCAATTTTATTTCTATAGAATAATTGTTTACATATTCAACTTGTCTGTGCTATCTTCTTGTTAAAAGAAAAAGTACAGTCCTATTGAGATATGAATAGTGTAACACTACACTTGTGATCTTTCATACTTTAGATCCCACGTAAATAGCATAACGGTGTGTATGACATGTATATATCATTTTGCATCTAACAAAATTATATGAAAATAGTGCCTCTAGATTAACGTATCAAGTTTGATACTTTGAAATCAATGAACACTAACGACAATATGGGACTCACGCCCAGCAAATCAGACTTTTATGCATGAGTGATGTTCCACTCTTTCTCTATCCTTTGGCCATTTTATGACTAGTGTCACGTGTACACGAGTCAACCGGGTTGGGGAAAAAATAGAGAGTTACATTCAATTATTGATAAGAAAAAGTATTTTGGTACAATAAATATTACATTCAAGCAAAGGTTGGAAGAAGGAAAAATTACAAGATATAAAAGGGATTTTCAACGAACAATGGAGTTCTTGTCGAGTCGCTTCTTGGCGACTAATAAGTACATAAATGTAAAAGGCGTCGCATACTTGAGTAACATAATTGCGTCTTAAACTACAAGATCTACGTATAACTACGATGTCGCGGCGAGTTTGGCCCTTAGATCTTTCCTCAAAATTTTGCCAGAGGGAGACTTGGGAATGGCATGTACAAAATACACTTTGTGCAACTTCTTGTAGAATACCACCTGCATTTTTGTAAGAACACAACATCCAATCTTAGTAATTATTGAGGCCGATAGTACGGGTTGGACGGGAAGCGATCGCCGAAGGTTTTACTGCGTTTACCTGCTTTGCTATGAATTCTTTAACGGCTTCTTCCGTAAGATCAAATCCATTTGATCGAACCACAAATGCGACAGGTACTTCTCCGGCCGCTTCATCTTTTTGCCTGTTTTTGAGTCATTATCCATGTTGTGTTATAACCTTATTCACAGTAACAAGAATTTGAAAGCTTTAAATGGGATTACAAATTTGAACTTACGGTACAACCGCCGCATCGGCGATGTTGGGGTGGCTAACAAGAAGAGCCTCTAGTTCAGCTGGTGGCACCTGGAACCCTTTAAATTTAATAAGTTCTTTTACTCTATCAACGATGAAAACATCATCGTCGTCGTCCACATAACCGATGTCGCCCGTGTGGAGCCATCCGTCGACATCGATGGTGTTTGCAGTTGCCTCAGCATCATTCAAGTACCCTGTGATCCCACAACAAGAAGGACATGAGATTGAAACTTAGAACATCTAAGAGATCTTGCACTCTCAATATATATTACAAAACTAGCTAAGTACCTTTCATGATTTGAGGTCCGCGAATGCAAATTTCACCGGCCTGGTTACGAGGAAAGGAAGAACCGGTTTCTGGATCAACCACCTTAAGTTCGGCATTTCTAACGACGTTACCACACGAGCCTGATTTCGTCGGCAATGGCTGTTTGGCGAATGCTGGGGACATTGATAGTACTGGTCCAGCTTCCGTCATACCATAACCCTACATTCATATCAGAAGAAATTGTCAATCCATCACATTTAATAGCTACACAACTACATCAAGCCGTAAATCATGTGAATGTCATTTATAATCCAAATTTATGAATCGCACCCATACCTAGATATCAAAAAAGTTTCATATACATATGTTACAAATATATCAACAACAGAGTCGATGAATTGCAACCACTCAACGCCATCCAACCCCCCTCCCTCCAAAAAAAAAAAACCTTTGGTAAAGTATCCATCTCAACATTAACCCCAAAAAATCTCTTACAATACGATCCAAATTCTGGTGGGCACGTCCAGCAATTTTGGAGTTTGCCAAAACTCATAGTTTCTTTTACTTACAACCTTCGACATGGCTCGAGGTGTGTTTTTGTATTTTGTCACACTTTGTCAGCCTTCCTTTGATGTATTGTCATGCATTACACTTTTACAACATAAAATAACAGTATGACCCCACATTCACTATTTGAAAAATTACAGTGGTGGTCTCCAAACTACAGAAATGTATCTAGTAGGTCCTCAAGCTTCTATGGTTTTGCACTCACATCCCCATTGCACAGCTAACGTTTATCAAAATGAAAATGACTGGGTCTAGTTGAATGTTCAACAAAAATTCTGGTTAACAATCGTGAACTAAGAACCTAAACTATGTTACAGAACGGCCAAAACTCGGGCCGCGATAACTATTAACATAAGGTCAAGGACCTATTTGTTATGTGCTCAATAGGTTTGGGGTCTCCATGAAATGAATTGAAGCCACACCAGGTCACCAACCCTGAACCTGGCCCTTATATCTCCACGTGAATTTTCATTTATTAGTCGAAGAATAGTGACGTATTTTAGTTAATGGTAAACTAACAACTACTAAAGGGAATCCAATTTAGAGCTTGTTTAGTTTTGTTTATTTTTGTAATTTAGAAAGATAATTTAAAATTAGTGAAAATGAGTGGTGGAGATTTAATTAAAGTTTAAAATGTGTGGTGATTGTTAAGTAATTATCAAATTAACAGTTAAATTATAATAGGTAAATTTATAAATTACATAAATAAACAAAACCAAATAAGTCTTTGATTAATTTGAAACTCCCATAAGTGACTCTCACTTCTGACACGCTCATGCGTCCACCTTTCCCACTACCAACTCGCATGGACTCACATTTAGCCTTTGTCCAATAGTGTACAAAGGCGTCACAAGCATCGGGCACCCCATAAAAGAGACAGAAATCGTCAAACGTGTCGAATATATCCACAAAAAAGACAGAATGTGTCACACGAATAGCGTATCTCTGCAAAATAGTGACTCACTGTCTTTAGATTAAAATTGATCGATCGATTTTCATATATTCATTAGCCGTTTTTCATATGTTCATTGGTATAGATTTGAAATTCATTGAGTATATTCGCACTAATTCTCGTTAATATTAGCTGAAAAGCAATAAAGACGGTGGATTTCTGTTAAAATCGATCGGTGCACGGAATATAATGCGTACCTGCCCAAAAATGGCTTGTGGGACTCTGTTTCTGAGAGCCGCCTCCAGTTCCTTCCCGAGCGGCGCCGCCCCGGAAAGCACCATCCGGATGGAGCTCAGGTCGAACTTATCCACCATCGGATTCTTCGCCAATGCCAGCACCAGCGGCGGCACCACCGCCGCCACCGACACCCGGTGCCTCTGTATCAGTTCCAGCAGCGCTCCCATCTCGAACTTCTGCATCAGCAGAACGCCGGCGCCGGCTCTCAGGGAGCACAACAGAACAGAATTCAACGCGTATATGTGAAACAGAGGAAGAACACAGAGAACGACGTCGTCGGGTTTCAAGTACAGGTTGGGATTCTCCCCCTCGACTTGCTGGGCTACGCTGGTGATCAAGCTCTTGTGGGTCAGGATCACGCCCTTCGGCAGCCCGGTGGTGCCGGAAGAAAAAGGAAGCGCCACCGGGTCATCGGGATCGATCAAGACTGATGGGATTTCGTCTTCATTGGCTTCTAAAAGTACAGAGAAATGCAAACAGTTTTCCGGTGCCTCATCAATGGTGATTACAGTGAAATCCTCCCCAAATTTCGGGTAATTATTCTGGTTAGGATCCCGGAGCTTATCCACGTACTGGGATTGGGTAATAATCATCTTGGCCTTGGAGGCACTGAATTGCTTGAAAATCTCAGAAGTCGTATAGAAAGGATTGGCAGTTGTAACCACAGCACCAATCATTGAAGCCCCCATGAAAGTAAACACAAATTCAGCAGAGTTTTGGAGTAGAACCATAATCACATCTCCTTTCTTCACCCCAAGTTTGGACAGCCCGGCGGCGGTTTTCCGGCAAACCAAATGGGTTTCAGAGAAGGAATAAGTCTTGCCGGAGTTGCCCGCGACAAGGCACTGTCGGTCGGGGTACTGGGCAAGGTTCTGAAAGCAGTAGGTGTGGAGGGGAAGGTGGTTGGAAATGGGGATTGGTGGGAGTTTGGAGATGAAGACATGGGTTTCCTCGGAGTTGGGTGGGGAGACTAAGGGAGGAAGTTCAGAGTTTTGGGTCTCAAGAGAAGCTACTGATAGCATTTTTGCTGCTAAAATCTCTTGTGTAGAGCAAAAAAAAAATGTTCAAAGGTTTTCTTGGTATTTTGATGGTTAAGCTATTCTTTCTTGTTTTCTTTTGGTGGCAAATGAGAAAGAAAGGGGTGGAGGTTCAAGAGGATGACACCAAGAAAAAGAGGTGTGATAGGAAGCAAGGTTTGGAAAGAAATGCAAGTGAGATAAATACAAGACCATGAGGGGGTTAGGTAGGAATATAGGGGAGTTGGGGGGTGGGGAGGGGTTGGGGGTAGATATATCTGCTGAACAATAGTGAGAGATTTGAGGTAGAGTGAATGCCTCCATCATTTTGCTCTTCGTTCATCAACAATCTTGCTCACCTACCACCTCGCTATCTCTCGTGAGAAATTCACCTATTGGTCCTTGATTTATTGCTCTATTAGAAAAGTAGTCCTCATTCGTCAGCTTTTACAATAATTGCCCAATCTTTTTTTTTATTAGCACCAGGTATCCCAACTTGCGCTGGACTAATCCTAGGCCTCCAGAACCCTTTCTCCTAGAACCCTGGAGGAGGTAAATCGCAGGATGCCCCTCAATTGGTCTTAGGTTCTCCTCACAAGATTGTATACTTCTACGCACAAGGGAGTCTACCGTCACACCTCCAGTACTTAGTGATAATGTGCAAATTAATCCCTCCAAATGCCTTTAGTGGGTTTTGAACTCCCCACTCTACCATTAGAAGCAAGCCTAATCTTTCTTTTTCAAACGGAAGTTGGTGAATTGGACGTGTCAATATTCAAGATAAAAACTACTATGTTAGAAAATTCGACCAGAGACTGATCTAGAATTTTTTAGTAACACAAGTTATGATATGAAAATATTCAATTTAACTAATACAAATTTTTTTTAAAAAAATAAAAAATTCTACATAAGAAAATAAGAGCTTATTTTTTTTATTGAACACGGGCTATGGCCTGGGCAAGATCATCCCCTGAATTCAACATCATAACATGAAAAGATGTACAGGAATGGGATGGCCGGATGGCTATAGTTTAAACATAAAAATCAAGTACTAACATGTGACTAATACAATAGACTGAGGACTAATCATGAAATTTCACCACTTCATTTTCATTAAAGAGTTTACTTTTTTTTTTTAATAATAAATATTTTAGACCTTAAAATTTTGATTCTGGATTCTGGCAATCTTTTTTCTATTTTTTCCTTTTCTTTTTTCTCTCGATTTTTGCAATATGCAAGCGTTACGTAACCCTTTTTTAAATAATGAATCAATCGTTATAAGACTAGAAAAATAAATAAATAAAATAAAAATTAAAGAGTTTACTTTTTTAATATATAATAATACCTATTTTAAACATTAAAAGTTAGAATAAAACAATATGATCTGGATTGTGGCAATCTTTTTTTCTGAGTAATACAATGTGTATAAATAAGTTTACATGTATAAACTAAAATTATAATTATCTACATATTTTTTTTCTTTTTTTAGTGTGCTACATGGAGTGAAATTATAATTTCATACACTTTCTGTAAAAGTATCTATATATTTATCTATGCAAGTAGATTAATTTTTTTCTCTAGTGAATTCTGCCAATTTGCAAGTGTCACAAAATTTTTTAGAATTAATTAATTAATTAATTAAGCGTTACAAAACTTTGAAAAAAAATATATAAAATGAAATAAAAATAAACTGAAATATTTTAGAATTAAATTATTAATATTTTGTTAAGCATTTGACTGTCGTGCGTGCGAAAAGGGTTTCCTACTGTCTTGGTTTATTTTAATTACAATTAAGGACGTCACTTGTCATTTTTTTTTTTTTAATCCATTCACGTCCTTGGTCAACTTTTAGCACATGTACAAGTATTTCCCTGCACACAAATGAAAATTTTTAAAGAGAGCTAAACTCTTTCTTATGAAATAGAAAAATACTATATTGGGTCCTATTATTAGGGGATCAAGGGGACCATGTGACACTTTTTCACTCCATAAGGGATGAGGTTAGCTCTCATTAGACGAACCGGTACACAAATCACAAGTAAACGAGTATTGATGCGTTTTTTTTATTACTATTTGAAAAGAATAATTCTATTTGGATAAAGGAATAGACAAAAATATGATAAAATAAAAATATGGCCTATATAATTACTATTAATGGGAATGTGATGCGATATATTGAAAAAATAACCATGCTATATGTCAATTTTATTTAAATTTTTGTATTTTTTTTGTTCAAATAGCACAATTTATTTAAAAATGAGTGGTAAAAGTTTGTATAAGAGCATTCACATCACATTAATGTTGTGAAATTTAGTTATTCACGTAAGTAATAAGTAGATTTTAAGAAGTTGTTAAATTCTATTGTGAAAGTTAAATTTAACAAATATTGAAGTGTCACATTAGATGTGTTAAACAAAATCACCAAAATCCACTCAAGTCTAAGTGCATCCTATTTTTGTCAAAAGTTTGTTCAAAATTTATTAAATAAAATAAAAAAAGGAAATTTTCAAAAGCATTAAATTCTAAAACAATGTTAAAATTGTAGTGAAAATTAACAATAAAGTTAACAACTAAATAAAAAAGATTCTTTTAATAACTTCTTTAACACTACCAATGTAACTATTTTTTTGAGTTGTTAACTAATAACTTCACTAACAACTTCGTTTAACACTACCAATGTAGATGCTCTTACACATGCCATGTTTCTTATACTGAGTCGGTGTCTATTTGAGCATTCTCAGAGTGTGTCTTACAATGAGTCCCAAATCCCGTGCAGTAGCATGCCTGAGACTAGACTTTTTAGGCGACCGCCTAGCGCCTAGTCGGTGTCTATTTGAGCATCTCTCAGAGTGCAGCTTACAATGAGTCCCAAATCCCATACAGTAGCGTGCCTGAGACTAGGCTTTCTAAGTGACTGCCTAGAGCCTTAAAAGATAATGTTGAAAGCCCAATTAAACTTACTTTAAAAAAAAACGTTTAGTAATCTCTAAAATTCAACATTACATATTATTAGAAGGCCCCTAATACGAAATTCGTTAAAAGACTCTATAATGTCAGGAATTACCCTACTTCAACGATACTTACATGAGCACCATGCCTATGAGAAATTTCCGTAATATAAGTAGGTCTCACAAAACATGTAGTAAAAATGATACAAAACCATATGTAAACATGTAGATGTGATTGCTTTAATTAAATTCTATTTTGAAATGAAAGCAGCTTGCTAACGTAAGCAGATCTAGCTAACTTTGACAATACTATGAAGATGAATAAGTTTTTCTACAGAGCACACGCTAGTTTCATAGTGGAGTCTGTGAGCTACAGTTTTGATCACTCCGCCAGACGTGCACTTGGCTAGTGATAATTACACTAATGTGGCAATCAAATGCCTGCCATGTTGACATTGTGGATAGTTCACGAGCTTAGATTGCCCTTGTGTGAGCTGGCATGGCTGATAAATTTCACGCCGACTCATCAACACTCGGGTTCCAACGCGCATGTACCGTACAGAATTGAGCGACGATGATCCATTGATTTTCTTCCTTTTTTTTTTTAATTTTTGGAAGGAACCAGTGATACTTTTTAATGTACCAAGATCGACTATAACAAATTACACGTTTTAGACGAGTATGAAATGGAGGAATGAATTTAGAATAAGCATTTGTTCTGTGGTTCCAATCAGAGGAAACAGACGTTGCAGTCTTCCATCCTCATTTGGCAAATTATAGATTTGTATATTTCGTCCTCAATATGGCAGCTTATTGAATTTTGTGTGACCATATTGTCGCAAGGTAGGTGAGAAGATGTGTGGTTAATAATTGGTGCATGGGTATTATCTGAAAAAGATTTTTTTTTTTTGGTTTTTTATTTGTTTATTTAATTAATCAGCAAATTCATTAATTACTCCTTACAATTTGTATATTCTACTCACTTCAACTAACTACCTCTCATCAGGTAGAAATAATAAATGCTCCTAACAAAGGATAAGTTAAATAAGGTGTTTCAAATAATTGACGAGACATAAGAACATATTTGAAAAAATAATGTAAAATTTAATATTTCAATTATATTAATTATTTTTTTGTTAATATATGTGAAAATAACTATTGAATTATTTTTGGGGGACGGAGAAAGTATTATATTATGTACTCAAGAAAATAGTTAAGCCATATTGGCAACTGGGAAAAAACCAATCCACATACAAAATTTTATAGGCTAATGTGGTCCATATAATTATTATTTAGCTAAAAATAATGATGTATAGGAAATATTATCTTGCCAAATGTATTGTTTGTTAAGTTGTGTGCCAAATTTTGTAATCAAGCTCTCATATATCTTAAGAAATCATTTGAAACTCACATATATTGGGGGAGATCATTTTCACCAAACTTTGTGTACATGTAATATGACTACTGTGTTTTGCACAGTGGATACTCTTTGAGATCTATAACTCCTTAAATATACTATTTCTACAAATATTTTATATGTGATTTAAGCCTAAAACTGGCCTTAGGGGTGCGTTTGATTACAAATACGAAATTTACTTAGAAACAAAATATTTTTCTATCAATTGAATTACCCGTAGCTGAATTTCATGGGAAATAACAAGATTTTGCAAAAGATATAGCATCTTATTTCATAAGATTTATTTTTATGTTGGCACCAAATTCGCAGTATGCAGCTTTTAGACATCTTAGTTGGATACTTATGAGAAACTGTATACAGAGAAAAATTAAAAAATATATTAGAAAAATGTTGTCTCTTCTCATGTAGTGTTTGATACTCGTTATATATAATTCCCACATTATAATTTTACTTATCACCAATTTTGACAGTTATTCATATTAAGTGAGATATCTCAACAGGTGGAGAGCACTCTTTAGTATGACGAGATCTTGGTTCAAGTATATGCACCTCTTTGAAATTCCTCCAATTATATAAAAAAATTGACAATTACTCAATTAACAATGACACATTTCAAATATCTATTAAATCTCAACCACTAATTTCATTGCATGCTCTTTGATTAGAAAAGTTTATTTATACTTGACACCATGCTTTCTTTTTTTTTTTTTTTAAATAACACGTCATACTCTAATTATATTCAATATTCTCCAACTTTTCAAGCTTTAAGATTAGGGCATTGACTTTTTCATCATCGTATTTTTATGCTTAGTCAGTTAGTCTTCTATCAATTCTCACATCTTGTATTAACAATGACTTCCCTCTAAAAAATTACCGTGTGAGAACCATTTAAATCTTTAAATAAGTTAAAAAAAAAGGCAAAATCAATAAAAATAAAATCAAATATTTTCTTATGATTTTAAGACATACAAATAAAATGAAAAGTAACAATAATTGAGAAACAAGATATAAAAAATTAATAAAATGTTCATAAAATAATTCAATGAAATTTATTAGAACACAAGCTTTAAAGTTATAAAGATTAAAGACCTTTAAAGTAATAAAAGTGTAACTACAAATATCTGTCGGGTGAATTATTTTCCCATTTGTATATTGTAGGTTGAATGCTTGTATAAGAAACAAGCAATAATGTTATATAAAGTGTGAATGGAAGTTAAAAGTACCAATTTTTAAATTCGCCATCTAATTCTTAGCACATTAATGCTAGCTACTATATATGTAGTTCAGAAGTCCATCTCTATATATATAATTGCCATGCACACTGTAATAATTGAGAAAATTAATGCTAGCTACTATATATGTAGTTCAGAAGTCCATCTCTATATATATAATTGCCATGCACACTGTAATAATTGAGAAAAATGCATTAAAGATATATAATTTACTAATTCTCCGCTTTGTATTAACACACTAAACGTAGAATTGTAGTCGTGGAGATGCTCCTCCAGCAAATTATTTTATTTCTAAAATAAAAATTGATCAATTCATCGCGTGCGTTTGTCTTGTTAAACTTGCCATCCTCTTCCGAGGCTAAAACATAGTAATAAACCAAGATTGAGCCCTTTTTACGCAACAAAAATGCTGTGCGAGTAATAAAAACCGTAGTGTGAATATAATCAACCTTATTTTAAATTGATTTTTATTCGAAATTGACTTTTTGAGATGATATTAGTTTGAGAATTTAAGAAATAATACACACACACATATATATATATATATTAATTAAAAGATGTAAGACGAAGTGAGAAACAGAATTTAGGAAGGACTGTGTATTTTCTAAAAAATAAAATATACAACTTCTATAAAAGAATATAACACAAAGGTTACTAAAATTGTACTCAACGAGGTTTTACTAGAAAAATAACGACTCATAAAAATGTTGAAAAATTAATCGCCGGGCACCCCTAGCCTTGAATATTTTCTAATAAGATCTCACAAACTTTTCCAAATACTTGGAATAAAATGTAAAAAGCGGAGTGGTGTTGTTTCTTTAGAGAATAGTAATTATGAATTGATACTTAAGGCTAAACTAAGTTAAGAGCATTTAATTTTAGAAAAAAAAAAAAGGTTTTGGCCAAGATCCGCCATGAAAAAGCATGTGTATTTGATTTTTACGACTAATATATGTAATTATTAGTATTAAAATTAAAATTCTGACTATTGGCTTATTTTTATTTAAAATAAAACGTCTGTTTAATATAAAATGCAACCACCGCCATAGCAGAATTCCGGCGCAGAGTTCAGGCTTATCCACAAATTCACGTCTTTTTTAACCGTTGTTTCAACAAAAAGGACAATGCTCACCCCAGAATATCAAATGCCAGACGTCCAGGGCATTATGCGGTAAGACATTTTATGTGGCACACTAACATTTAACAAATCACATGTGATTTGTTTTAGTGTTGGGTAATCAACATGTAGATTGTTCAATATAGACACGCCATATGAGCGTATGCGAATAGAACTGCATAGGGAATCACATTTATGAATAAGAGTTAGATCAAGTTTCAATGGATTACAAGTGACGTAGTGGGAAAAGAGACAAATAAACACACACATATTAACCTTAGTCTTTTCTCTTTGTCACATTTTCTCTCTGAGTTTTTCGATGAAAATCACGTGGTCTCTATTATAGAGACCACTTTTTTAAAATTTTTTATATTACAAAAAAGTTGAAAAAGAAAAAAGTTGAGGATTTAATAAAAATAACAATTGAATATTGAGGATCTTTGATATAATTATAATTAATGTGGTGTATTATGCGAATATAATAATCCTTACAATGAATCTCTCTAGATAAGGTCGAACAATCTATGAAGAATCCTTATAAATTTGGACATTAACGATCTAGTGGTTTTTACTAAATTTAGATACCATAAATAGCGCAATTTTGTTATGGATAGCGAAGAAAATATGGTTGAAATGATATGACATTAACAAAAAGAGACTTTTTTCTTCAATGATGAAGACCATAACGTTAACAAAATTATTACACCAACTGATTTCTTTCCCATTGGCTATTGACCATCTACGTACCCTAAGTCGTCAATTGTTGGCGCCACTATGGTGTCAGTATAATACTAGCCGCTGATGTGAGTATGGGCCCAAAATTACAAATATAGGGCAGTTACATTTTTTTAATAAATCATGCTATTTTGGACATACATGTGAACAAAAATTATAACATAATAGAGTTCAAATTATCTTATTACATTTGCACATCAAAGGGTTTCAATGTCATTTAAGGCGTAATGAGGTAATTCCCCTTGGTCTTAGTTTTTATTCACTTGGGTGTCCAAAGAGATGATTTTTATTCAAAACACGTATTCATTTCGATTGCAGCAATTACGGTAAAAGATTGGGAAGCAATTGTGAATTTTAGAAAATGCGTGGATGTAATTACTATTTGACCTATTTCTATTTGTTTGTAAGCAATTGGCCGATAAATAAAAGTCCAAACCAATAATAATAACCATAATGAAAAAAAAGAGGTGGGTGTGATTTAAATTTGGGACTTCTTAGTTGAAATTTGAGCATCTAATACTTGTACAATAGAGAAGAAAATTTTATTTTACCTACACTCAAGCTAATTATTTGTCTACATACATGTGTAACACCCATCCAAGTCACAACCACGCTACCCTCTTGGATGGGTGCCACATATGCATACAGATACAATAATCATCCTGCGTGCAAGTAAAATAAAATTTTCGTTTATAGAGATATATGCTATATATGAATTTGGTGCATATATATATATTACATATTTTAATTTAAATAATCACATTATTTGAACATATGGGAAGAAAAAAATGCTGACAAGAGGGATTTAAAATTACCTTATTATCCATAAAATATTTTTCCACCAACACAAGAGAGAGAGAAAACATTAATATGGATAATAACATATATTTTGTCTATGTTGTCACTGATTTTATCAATATACCGGGCCAATTAGATTAATTCTATATATATATATATATATATTTATTTATTTATTTATTTATTTATTGAACACGGGCTATGGTATGGAGAAGATCATCCCCTGAATTAAACATCATAACATGAAAAGATGTATGGTAATGGGATGGCCGGATGGCTATATTGCGCTCTAAAACGGAGTTGAAGACATTTCAATGACTCTTGAAAGGGAAAAAAAATTTAGAGTGAAAGGCAAATATGAAGAACAAACAAAAAAAGATAATTTTACGAATTTACAGGTATCTTTTTCTTGGACTTTGCTTTTAAAGGGTATCTTCTGTCTAACATTTGTCACACTATGTTCTTTAAAACATTGTTGATATTTGATATTTAGTTGAAAAGATCATTAAATTGTGGGTCTTAACAAATATATGCTTAGAAATTATTATTATTATTATTATTATTATTATTATTATTATTATTATTAATTTTATTACCAGGTAGCTTGTAACTTTTCAATTTTTTTTAAGTGGACTTATATTTCACGAAATTGTTAAAATTGCGAACAGTCAGTTAACAACTTAAAAACATCATCTATTGCTGATCTTGAAGACTGAAATATCGTTCAAACATAAAAATCAAGTACTAACATGTGACTAATACAATAGATTGAGGACTAATCATGAAATTTTACCACTTCATTTTCATTAAAGAGTTTATTTTTTTTAATAATAACTATTGTAGACCTTAAAATTTTGATTAAAAACAATATGATCTGGATTCTGGCAATCTTTTTTCTTTTTTTTTTCCTTTTCCTTTTTCTCTCGATTTTTGCAATATGCAAGCGTTACATAACCATTTTTTTAAAATAATGAATCAATCGTTAAGAGACTAGAAAAATAAATAAATAAAATAAAAATTAAAGATTTAATTTTTAATACATAATAATACCTATTTTAAACCTTAAAAATTAGAATAAAACAATATGATCTGGATTGTGGAAATCTTTTTTTCTGATTAATACAATGTGTATAAATACGTTTACAGATATAAAGTAAAATTATAACTATCTACGTATTTTTTCTTTTTTTAGTGTGCTAAATGGGGTGAAATTGTAATTTCACACACTCTCTGTAAAAGTATCTATATATTTATCTATGCAAGTAGATTAATTTTTTTCTCTATTGAATTATGCCTATTTGCAAGTGTCACAAAATTTTTTAGAATTAATTAATTAAGCGTTACAAAACTTTGAAAAAAAAATATAAAATGAAATAAAAATGAACTGAAATATTTTAGAATTAAATTATTAATTTTTTGTTAAGCATTTGACTGTCGTGCGTGCGAAAGGGGCTTCCTATCGTCTTTGTTTATTTTAATTACAATTAAGCACTGTCACTTGTTTTTTTTTTTTAATCCATTCACGTCCTTGGTCAACTTTTAGCACATGTACAAGTAAGTAATTCCCCGTACACAAACTACGAGTAAATGCATATTGATGCGTTTTTTTATTACTATTTGAAAAGAATAATTCTATTTAGACAAAAAAGTAAATAAAAAATATGATAAAATAAAAATATGACCTATATAATTACTATTGATGGAAATATGATGTGATATATTAAAAAAAAAAGACCATGCAATGTGTCAATTTTATTTAAATTTTTGTACCTTTTTTTGTTCAAATAGCACAATTCATTTAAAAATAAGTGTTAAAAGTTTGTATAAGAGCATTCACACCACATTAGTGCTGTGAAATTTAGTTATTCATATAAATAATAAATAAATTTTAAGAAGTTGTTAAATGTTAGTTAAATTTAATAAATATTGAAATGTCACATCAAATCTGTTAAATAAAATCACTAAAATCCACTCAAGTCCAAGTGCATCCTATTTTTGTCAAAAGTTTGTTCAAAATTTATTAAATAAAATAAAAAAGGAAATTTTCAAAAGCATTAAATTCTAACAAAATTGTAGTTAAAGTTAACAATAAAGTTAACAACTAAATAAAAAATTTTTTTTTAATAATTTCTTTAACACTACTAATGTAACTATTTTTTGAGTTGTTAACTAATAATTTCACTAACAACCTCGTTTAATACTATCAATGTGAATGCTCTTACACAAGCCGTTTTTCTTGTACTGAGTTGGTGTCTATTTGAGCACCTCTCAGAGTGTGTCTTACAATGAGTCCCAAATCCCATGCAGTAGCCTGCATGAGACTAGAATTTTTAGGCGACCGCCTAGCGCCTAGTCGGTGTCTATTTGAGCACCTCTCAGAGTGTGGCTTACAATGAGTCCCACATCTCACGCAGTAGCGTGCCTGAGACTAGACTTTCTAGGTGACCGCCTAGAGTTTTAAAAGATAATGTTGAAAGCCCAATTAAACTTATTTTAAAAAACGTTTAATAATGCCTAAAATTCAACATTACGTATTATTACAAGGCCCCTAATACAAAATTTGTTTATCGACTTGTATATCTTTTTTTTTTTTTTAGGTTAAAACTCTTTTCAGGATTTATTTGTTCTCTCTCTTACCTATTATTTTATATTTTTCTTTCTCTAATTTTACTCATTGTTCAAGATTTATTCTTTCTTATATTTTTTATTTTCCTGTGTGTGCTCTCTCTGCCCCCCTTTTTTCTCTCTTTGGATATATTTATATGTATACTTCATTATCATTTGTTCATTTGCATAATTCTTTTTGGATTTTTATATTATATTATATTGATATTTACCCATTAAACGAGTAATTTTCTTTATTTCTTATATATCAATTTTTTTAACTCATTTAATTTAATGATATGACTTTTGTTACAAAAAACAAGTGTAACTTTAAAAAAATCTGTTTGTCTAATGAACAAAGCTACGGACGGAGGTAGAAAGTATCCACACTTTCCCAAATACGCTTGTTTTTGGATAAATCCTTTTAGAACTCTTTGAAATATCATAATTTTTTTGTGTTTCAGCTAGGAGGTGTCAACTTTCAACTGCCCCTTCTTTTATGTTCTACCTTCGTTCTATTATATAGTGGAATAATCTATCGAATCAACATGTCCATTTATTAATCTATTTCTCTCTCTTCTATTTACTCACTGTCTATTTATCTTTCTTTATTTTCTACCATATTTTGAAACAAAATTTGGAATCGCATCATTACTCTCCATTGATTTATTTGTTTACCACGTTAAAGTTTAAAATCAACAAAATATCTTTTATGTATTGATTAAGCAGAACTCTATTGTTTCTTATCTATTTTATTTTTATAGCTTGATTAAGGTTTTTTAATTTACTAATCCAATCTCTTGTGTTTTAATCTTTCATGTTCTAGCTTCGCCCCTCTCATTATCCGGAATCGCTTATCGAAATGTTATTATTATTTATAGTATGGGGTTAGTATTGCATTTTATTCCGTGAAGAAAATTTTGACAATAATTTTTTTAACATTTTTTTCTTTTGCACATTTCTCTCTCTCTCTCTCCCTCTCTTTTTCATTTTTTTTTTTTTTGTGGTTTCTTTTATACATTTTAGTCTCATTTGTTAATATAAAAATATTTAGATATATGTATATGTGTACTTTGTTATTATTTGTTTTTTTGCATCAATCTTTTTAGATATTTATATTATCTTTTATTGATATTTACTCATTAAACGAATAATTTTCTTCATGTTATTGTATTACCGACTTTAATGTGTCTTTTTTTTTTTTACTTATTTAATTTCGTGATATAACTTTTGCTAAAAATAACAAGTCTAACTTTAGAAAATCTATTTGTCTAATGAAAATAGCTAGGGACGGAAGTAGGGCCAAATTTCCCTAACCACACCCATTTCTGGATAAATCATTTTAGAACTCTTTGAAAAAATAAGGATTTTTTTTCTTTTTTTTCTTTTTTTGTGTTTCGACTAGAAGTCGTCAGTTTTCAGCTGCCCCTTCTTTTATGTTCGTGCTTCGCCCTGTTATATAGTGGAATAACCTATCAAAATGTCATTATTATTTATAGTATGACGGGTTAATATTGCATTTTGTTCCGTGTAGAAAATTTTAACAATTAATTATTTTTAACATTTTTTTCTTTTGCGCGCTTCAGTTTCATTTGTTACTATAAAAGTAATTAAATATATGTATATGTGTACTTCATTATCATTTATTCTTAAGTATAATTTTCTCCATTTAAGACTACTTACAATGTTAAATATACTTTATTATATATAAATTAAATAGATTGTATATTAAATAGATTATATATGTGTTTTAAATACTATCTCAATTATTCTTATTCGATGATCTAATCTCAATTTAATATAAATTATTTTTTTAATTTGAAGATATATTTATGCTATTATTCCTTTGATTTAATAGTGATTATTATTAATTAGGTGAGTATTAGTATTTTATTTGTGTTAATTACTTTATCCAATATGTGTGTATTTATTAGGGAGTATTGAATTAATTTTTTTGATGTTAATATAACGAATATTGTGTTGTATTTTGCAACTATTTATGATTATTATTTTTATTATTTTTTTGTTCAAAATGCAAGATATGTATTCTATGGTGATTGTAAATATTTTATTCATCTTATTAACAATGTAAATATTTTGAATATTTTTCATTATTAATGAAAATAATAGTGATTGTCATTGGTATGTTATCTATTTTAATTACTTCCTATTTTATTTTTTAATTGCTTATTTATTCCCGTACAACGCACGGGTAAAAAACTAGTAGTAATAATAATAATAAATAAGATGCTATGAAATATAACTATGTTAAAAATTATGTCTAGTATAACTGTGTTAAAAATTATGTCTAAAATTTGTGTTAAATTTGCTAAAATAAAATAAATCTTTTTTTTAAAAAAGAAAAATATAAAATAAATAGCTCATATATTCAAAATGTCACCAATGTGTAGCGCAATGCATCGTGGTATACAGTCAACCAGTCAAATAAATCTTGATATATACTGAACTTATATAATATCAAACTTGGTTTTTAATACGAATTATCTTTGATGCTATTATATTCACTGATCTATTCAACAGTTAATACCTAATGCAATGGAAAAAAATTTGTCAAAATATATTTTTATTTGTTTATATCTTTCACAATTGCTCGTGATAATACCATATATTGAACAAATATTTTGCTTATATTGACCAGAGATTGGGAGATGAATGCTCATGATTTTTCATATATTAATTGTTTTATAGAGATCGAATGAGTAATATTCATATTCGGTAACGATCAAAGAAATTATCGGTATTCTATAAAGATCACCTCAAAAAAAAAAAAGCAATAGTAACTTCGACGACATGTACAATTTTCAATTTCCCTTAGTTGTCCATCTTATGAACTAGCTAGTAGATAAACAAAACAACATGAATGATGTTATTATTACCAAATCCAATACTCGTGCACTGTTTATCTGAGAAGAATTTGATCCTGGGAGGGTCTCATTTGAATCAGCTGGTGGCGGGGCCTTTACCGGAATCAGAGCCGAAGGTTCGGGCGATGGCGGGGCTGCAACCACCTGAGAATGACCGTGTGTGTTGTTTTTTAGACAAATAAGAGGGGTGACATTTGGATCGGGCACGATCGATGTAGCCTGTATGACTCCATCGATACCATGGCATCTTATCGAAGCCACTCGAGTACAAATATTAGGACTAATAATCCTAACATTGTTAAGAAAAAACCGGCTTCTCCCGTCATTTGTAATTCTTAGAACGAACCCCGGACGAGATGTCGGGATTAAAGAACCGGTTGGGAAATGTTGTAGGTGTTCCATAAGGAGAGGCGACAGGATCGAATGGCCGAGCAAGAAGTCGACTACGGCATTCTCGTTCATCCGGGCATTCGCGAGGGTGCGGTCATTGGGCATGAAGAACGTAATGTTACCCTGGACGAGGTCGACCGGGGCCATGTTGATGAGCATTACAAATGTGAAGTAACTGGCTCTTTGCATCTCTTCAATGGCTGTAGTCACGCCTTGGTTTAGTTTAGAAGTGTCAAGGGCTATGGCTATGGCCTGTGACACGACGAGCGGCATTAGGAGAGTTAACATCGCCATGGTTTTCTGATTCCGACTCTCGTGATATTTTTCGACAATGAGTGGGTGATGACAATCTTTGGGGAGATTAATGTTAGTGTAGATATAATGTTAGCTTGGACATGCATACTTGCCTCTGTAACAACTTAGGTTCATCCTTATTGCATGAAAAGGGTAGTTTCCTCCTTTTCTTCTTCTGTATTTTACTGGGGCAACGACGAAATCCTTGCTCGGCGTGTGCGAGCTTGAACATCTATGCCACATTTTCCCCCTTCAGAATGTTCGAGATGGAGTTAAACATGAATTCCGTCCCAATGTATGGTTTACTTGACTTTTTTCACAAATATTAAGAAATGTATTAGAAAGACACATTTTGTGATCTGTATTCTTAATTTATCCATATTTAATGAGTAGAATTCAAAATCAATAATTATAGCTAAGTATTAAATAGATTTAAATTGAACTTTTTAATATGGAAAGATATGGAAAGAAGATCATATGTTTGGGACAATCCAAAAAGAAAAAAGTGAATTATATATTTGAGACAGATGAAGTAATTAATTGACTGATCTTAGCAAGTAAATTAGCAATTCAACCTTATGCCACCCCCCATTTGATTACTACCGTTTCAAGTAGACTTATTTTGCAATTAGATTTTAATATGTTAAATAACTTCATGTTAATTAGTTCTTTGGAAAGTTCCATTTTAATTAGTTGATTTTATAAAGAGTAGGCTCTACTAGCACTATATGTAAACGAATCTCATTAATTAAATTTATAAATGGGCAAAAAAACAGAAAAACAAACAATTGATCTCGTAAAAATGAACACGAATAACTTCATACCATTATTGTCAAGATCTATAATAATTTTGTTAAGATAATATATTTACGAACCAAAATATTTGGTATGTAAATTGTGATTGGCTTTGTTATAAGTTAACATCGTGTGGCATTCTTGGAATTACTTGTTAGAAAGTTTTTGTTCTTAGGCTCTATTTAATATTTTTAACTTTTTTACAGAGAACATAAAGATGGAGAAAATTTACAAACCATCTTATATGAAATATTTTATTTTATTTAAAATTTCTCATTGAATCATAATTTATTATGTTGTACACTATATATGTCATTTTTTTGAGTTTTTATTAATTGGTTAATTTCAAATAAATTCTTCCATCAAAAAGAAATTTCCAATAATTTTTCATTTTCAATTATTGCCTGTTGTTATTTTTTTAACTATTTGAGAAATATTACATATTATTTCATAAAAATGAAAAATATGGATACCATAAAATAATAAATAAAAATATTATTTAAATAATATACTTTTTAGTAAATATAAATCAACACAACAATGAAACTGTTAAATTTATCAAACACTTAAAAACTACTTTTGGACTGCGTAACAATTTTAATGAAAAGATTTACCCAACACTAAATTAAGGCCAATTATACCACCATCTTGTACCACATTATATGCCCACCATCAGGGCCGGTCCTGGGCTGAGGCCAATGAGGCCGCCGCCTCAGGCCCAGGACAAACAGGGGCTCAGTTTGTTTTGTTATACTTGGCCCAAAATGTAATTGGCCCTTTTTTTTTTAAAGTTTTCAGGGCCTAGACTACAAAATAAGGGCCCAAATTAAGAAAGCCAAGGGCCCAAATTGACTAAAAAAAATTTTTTAATGAAAATTCAGATTAAAAAAAAAAATTATGGTGCAAAGTGCAAACGACGTGGTTCGATTTCTCCAACCATATTTCAATTGTCAATTCAAAAATCCTAAGTGAAGAACCCTAAAATTTGTCAATTCCCAAATCTAAAATTTCCTCCGCTCGCGCCTGCTGCTTGCTACTGCTCTCCGCGACTCCGCTCTCCAGTCCGCTGCTTCTGGTTGCTACTCTCCCCGATCGGCGACCCCACCATCCGCTGCTGCCTTCTGCTGCTCACAATCTCCGGTGCTTGCCGCTTTCTGCTGTTGGGCCTTCTCTTGTTTATGTTTTTCTTGAATGCTTTCGCCTAGATTTGTAAAGTCTTTTAATCAATGTTGGTTTCTTGTCGAGTTTGTCTATTTGGGCCCAAAAAAAATCAGTTCGATTTGTATATACGCTTGATTAAATGTTGTATGTTATTATATCTTAACATGATTTCTTGTGATTAATTTACCTCATTAGAAAAAGAATTGTTATATTTTCCTGATTTAACAGGAAAAACCAGATCGGAAGAGTTTATGATTGGTTCCTTATGTTGAAAAAACCCAGCAAGACTCAAATTCCTTGAATAAATATAAAGAAACCTAGTTCTTGGGTTAATTTGGGCCTCAAGATGACATTTTTAATGAAATTCTCAAAAGTCATTTTGAGATTCTTTATCAAATTCTCAAGTTCAAATTCAATTGGAGCTTTATTTACATTTATATGATAAATTTGTAGTCTTGGTTTTGACTTTTAGTTATCTAGGTTTTCTTCCAACAGCAGGACAAAAATAGAATGTTGATTCTAATTTGTTGGCTGATGACCTGTATTTTTATAATCTGAGGCGATGATGTATTCGTATTTGCTTTCACTTCCATTTTTATATTTAGTACCTTTCAAGTCTATCCTTTTCAAGCTGATTCATTGTACTGCAAATTGAGTAGGACAATATCTTTGTATATCTTTATGAGCTCGGTTATACCCTTTCCTTTAAGTTATCTGTGTTGGCTGGAAGAACTGTTCAAAG
>CAVNYN010271226.1:0-29891 GCA_963692815.1 Nyctanthes arbor-tristis
ACGCTCTTCCGATCTCCCCCCCCCAAAAAAAAAAAAAGAGAAAAAAAGAAAAAAAGAAAGGAGAAGAGAGGGAAAGATAAAGATGTTATAATGTACCATCAGGCGAATGCGGCTGCGTTCTTCTTTGTTGAGAACAAATTGCAACTTCATGTGCACATGCCCACCTCCCTCAAGCGAGAAAGTTTCATCCCAAAAACCCTTCTCGATTATCGCCATTGTCTGAATAACTAATTCAAACAAACAATATAATCACCCACCTTCTATGAGGAAAAGAAACCAAAGGGAAATCTATAAGCAAATCAATAAAGAGATCATGCACCTGTATTAGCTATCTCATTTTCCTCAGTATCAACAAGTGTAATAACTAAATTTTCACGCAGTGTAGTCAGAGGGCTGTGAAGATGCAATTTTGCAGGGCTCATTATCAGAACAAAAGGAAAGATTGATTTTGCCAATTTGAAAAACAGAAACAAAACGGAATTCTTAAACCAAGATGAAGTTCAGAGTCATTACAAAGAAAAATCTCCAATGTCCCAAGTCCGAAATACCCTTTTCCCCATGGAAACTGGTCAGAGAATATAAATAGAAACAATTAAACAAATGAATTTGAACCAAAAAATTCAATAAAAAAGTGACAGAAAGAAAGGGAAAGAAAGTTTGGAGGAACTTACCTTTCAGGGATGTTGAGCTAGAATGTGAGGAAGAAGAAGAAGAAGGGCCCTTAAATTCCAAAACTATAATGGCAAATCAAATTAACAAAACAAGTCACAAAGTTATAAATTTTACTGCTCTGAGAAGCTGTTAAAGTTGCAAATATGAAAGTACCTGAAGCCTGAATGGTTCC
Organism: Nyctanthes arbor-tristis; assembly: GCA_963692815.1. Lineage (NCBI taxonomy): Eukaryota > Viridiplantae > Streptophyta > Magnoliopsida > Lamiales > Oleaceae > Nyctanthes > Nyctanthes arbor-tristis. The sequence goes on from CAVNYN010271226.1 coordinate 845, forward strand.
TGGCATTGCAACAAGAACAGACTGGGAAGAAGAAGTGAAAAATAAGCGTCAATTTCAAGCTAAGAACGAACCCAATTTGAAATTCTTGGAGCAAATAATCAAGAAGCTACCATTTATGTTTAGGGAATGTTTTGATCGCCAAATAGAAATAGGATTTTGGGTGTGCGGTGCAGATATGATTGAGTGGACAGTGGAGTAGAAAAATGAAGGGCCATTAATGGGGTCCATAACCTTCCAAGCAGTTAATTAACCACCTCACAAAGCTTTGATGGAAATCTCTACTTTTGTCTCACTCCGGGAGATCGGAAGAGCACACGTATTTTTGGCTTTTCCCTCCTTGATTTTGGAAAAAGAAGAATGTAATAATGTAATATAAAACGGTAAAAATCAACTCATCCCATCACCTAGTCACAATCTCCAACCGGATCTCACCACACACACATTCTGGGATATTATTAGACAACTCATACATGCATTGTACGACAATGAGACAACTCACATTTGAGTTATTCAATAAGCTACTGCAATGTTTATGTATTTGTCAGGATAAGGCTGTCAAAAATATAGTGGAGATCATTTTTACCCCAGTACCAGTACCACCATATTAGCTCGAGTTATAATGTGACAGTGTCAAATCATTATTTCTTGTTATGTAATGATGACAACAAACTGTTATGTCTACAACGAGATGTGGCGCTAACATAATAGTGCCACCAATAGTGGCGTCGGAGTTGTATCTCCTCTGCCATTGAGGAGAAGAAGTCTGCCTGGTTATATATATATACACACACACACTAGTTTTTCACCCGTACGTTGCACAGGAGATTATCCAATCAAATAAAAATTAAATTATAAATTGTAATAGTATTTATGAGAGATAATTCTGATCATTACCATGTAACATATTAGTCACGTATCATAGAACACATTATTATTATACAATTAACCTATGTAAGTATATTATTTTATGTTATACTCTAGATATACAAATTTTATATTACATCACACCTATTAAATGATGCACTATGTATAGTACTTATAATATGTGGAAGTTATTAACCTATATAACATTTGAGTGTTATATATTTTATTAAGAGGATTATTAAAAGTAACTCATAGATAAAGAAATATCTTATTCACTTATCTTAAACAAATATACTCATTTAAGTCTATTATCCCAATCACATTTAATATATGAAGATAATCTATAAGAAGATAATCTATAAGTAACTAAAAGACATCCAAAGACGTTCGTGACTCATCTAGAGTTAATATTTATTATAGTAGTAGATTATAAGGCTGCAAATAATGAGGCAATATGTTTCCAAATAAATTCATATTGAATATTTTTGTTAAGTAATTATGTTTATTAATATATGAAATGGTTATACACAGCAAATAATTAGTAATTAGTCGTTTCATTTGAGTTAATATAATATTTTATTCATGGATAAGTAATTAATCGTTTTTGTTTACTAATTAAAATTTTTTTAATCCTATCTTTCAAACATTTACGAAATAGTGAACATTCACGTAATTATATACATATAGTGAAAACTATCACTTAAATTATCATATAACAAACAATTACAATCAACATAGAGAGAGTTATTATGGGAAAAAAAAAGGTAAGATAGATAAAAAATAAAGTAAGAACACCATCTAAATCAAATACTCAGCAAGAGAAAAAAATTAAGTGGTAGTAAAAATTTTTATATAATAGAAAGTAAAAACTTTCACTATCCCAATCATGGAATTACATGGAAAGAAAAAATAAAAAAAGGAAAATATTACATTCAACACCAATTACATGGAAAGAAAAACGAAAAAAGGAAAATATACATTTCCGACACTCATACCACTCTCTTTTGACACAATTACACTATATCAATGTTACTAATTCTATAGCATTTTACACCTTCTAACATCAGCTATAAAGCTAGACAGGTAAACTCGAAGCTGCAAGTTTCGTCGATGCAAAGTGGAACCGCAAATGTGGTTTATAAACTGCTAAGAAAACTGAAGCAAGGCACCTGCAATCAAAACAGGAAAACGAAGCACAAAGCACAAGCCACATAACATCCCAATTGAAACAATTAAAAGTCCCAAAACGCTCTTCCGATCTAACCACAACAATTAAATACTTCAAAAATCCGGACCATAAAATTGGAGACATGCCAATACAAAAGCTACCAATCAAGCAAGCATTACAAAGGAGAAACCAATGCAAGACTACACAGAGACAATAGACAAATTTAGTAACATTTATACTCAAATGTCAAAATGGAAAACCAGCAATAAAAACTATGCAAAAAGGTCAAACCAGCAAGCAAAGCCAATAGACATGTATGGTGAAATGAACAGGTGATAAAATCTAAGCAGTGAAGAGTGTGTGATAAATGGCTTGTCGCAAACTTCAAAGGTGTGGATGTGAACTCTGGTGCCTACTTGATGAAATACACAAAGCCAGCTATTCCAGATTGATATATGTCAATCTGCCTTTTATCAGTAATTATGTCAAATTCCAGCAATCAATAACTACAGTTAATCTGCCATGAAACCAAGTCGGTCCAATGAAATCAATAACTATAGTTAATCTGCAAAGCAATTCAAGTCAAAATCAAATTGTGGGTCCAATTATAAAATAAATAAATAAGACCTAACAATAAAAAATCAATAGTTTTACTAAGTCCAATGAATCTGGAATTTCAAAGAAAATATATCAGCAACCATAACCATCCTCCTCCGTCCCGCCCAAATAAAAAGAAAAAGTAAAATAAAATAGAGACAGCAAAGAAACAGGGAACTATATTGTAAGACATGAGAACAATGAATCACAAGGAAAAATCAATAACTATAGTTAAATCTGCCATGAAATCAATGATGTTGTCAGTGATAATCTATCAATCTATATTCCAACAATCAATATCTATGTCACTGACAATATGCCATGTCAAAAACACTGAACACTTCATCAACATTTTAGGGCTTATAAACGGTATAGTTAATATATATATATATATATGAAAATTAGGAGATGCCGGAGATGATGATGAAACACAACTCAAAACACCCATTTCTATAGAGAGAAATCAACACATTCATTCCATTGAATAGAAATCCCTAATCTAATCAGATAATAAGAAAACAAATAATTTAAATTAAGTAAAAAGATCAAAGGATAAGAACTCGGAATAAGATAAGTACGCAGCCATTTTTCATAGCATACAAGACTAATAAAGATAAAACAAAAGCAAAGAGAGATTGAAGAAATTAATCGGGCAGCCAACTCTTCGATATTGAAACACAGACCAGAGCCGTTGATTGAAGAGAACATACTGAAACACACCCGTCAATCGAAGAGATAAATCTCTTCAATTGATGGCTTAGCAAACCGATATCGAATAGCAGGTTCTACAAAGATAAGGAAGAAAAACCTGCGGTAATCAATCTGGGAGAGAAAGCAAAGAAACTCCAAAAGCGGATAAGAGAGGAGGTCGATCGAAGAGATAAAGAGCTTCAATTATCTGCTTAGCACAATCAATGAATTCAAACGATCTACACAGATAAGGAAGAAAAATATCAGGAAATTGATTTAGCAAATGAAGCAAAGAAACCATAGATCTAGTGCCTCTTAAATTGATTTAGCAGATGAAGCAAAGAAACCGTAGAGCCGGTGCCTCTTAAGCGGATAACCGGGCAGCAGCAATTCCACCCCTTTTCCAAGTCTAATTGTTAAATGTATTTTCACAAAAACACACAGAACATACGCGACTTCAAGTTGTACCCGCAAGGTATACTGCAGATGAAATAAAGTACCATAATACCCCCAAAAACAGTATTTTAGGCAGGAAAAGTATGGTAAACAGGTACCACAACTTCTTTCCCGTGATATATATATATATATATATATATATATGACTCAGTCAACTTAATGCATGCCAAGGAATTGTGTGTGAGAGAGAGAGACCATACCAAAATCCTTCTCATTGGATTTGATCAAATGAGAGTATAAAACACTACATTTAACTTCCATGGAATAGACACTCTACCATCAGATCATTAGCTGAAAAGTGAAATGATGAATCAAAAACTTGAAAACAATTTTAATCTGCCAAGTGATCTTGTAAAATAAATTTTCAGCAAATCTAAAAGCCTTAACCAAGAATATGTACAATATCAACAAGAAAGCTAAGAACCAAATTATCCAACTTTTATGCTCCTTGATCTTTTAATCAAAGCATGCAACTTATTCAAGAGAAAAACTGGGGTTCTTATAAAACAAAGGTGAAAAATAAAAGAGTATTTATGGTCGGAGAATTTCTTGTAGATGGTGGGTGGTAAAATTGTCTTTTTTTTGGATATCTTAACTTGCCCCGTGCAGACTCCATTTCACCTTCCCCGCCCACGGCAAACCCTTGTTGAAAGAAACAAGTCTGGAGATTATTCTGAAGTTTTGAATAAAGTTCGACTGAGTGAAAATTTGCTTGCCTCAGCCTTCCGTCTGACCTTACAGTAGGATTTAGCCAATCACATTCCACAACTTGTGAAAAATATCTCAAAAATCAAATTGGATGAAAAGGGAAAAGGGGGGAAACAAAGATCCAAAGAAATAAAAAAAGACAAACAAATATTTGGTGACACACATTATAAAAAGGCAGTAGCACTTAGAATACATGGTTGTATAGCAGAAGGCAGCATGATGATGCAAATTTTATGCACGAAATGAAATCATAATTCTAACTTTATTACAACATAAATAAATCTACACATTTTCTCAACTCATTAATATATGCAAAAGATTTTCAAAAGCTTGCTTATAGAATCTCAGCCTTCTTCTTCTTCTTCCTCCTTTTTTTTTTTTTTTTCAAAAGGCAAATGTGAAGCGGAAACAACACAAAGAAATTAAGATTTCTTGATATTATATTACATATATAGTAATAAAAAATTAAGTTCTTTACAACAACCAAAAATTCAGATTCAAGAAAATGATACAAATGGAATTGGGATTCTGAATCAGGCAACAGGTGTTGATTATCTTTTACCTTAACTACTAATTAATATCTATCTTTTTTGAAACATTTCTCACCCATCTCTTCAAATTTTCTCGTACCTATAAATGAGAAAGTAAAAAGGTTCTAGCTCAGCATATCCCATCTCATATGGCCAATCAAACATGTAATTGGAAAAACATTAGTATTATACGAACCTTAATTCTAAAGTATGTAGCAACTAAAAAACCAACAATCAGCAGAAGTTACTTTCGGTATTCTGTCCTACCACCAATGAAAAACGGATCTTTAACATATAAGACTTCTGGATAGCAAAAAATTTTTATGCAACCAATTTATTATCGACAGGAAGTAGATAAAAGTTCTACACATTTGGAGAAAGGGGAAGAAAAAAAAGCGTTGTTTAAAAGAAGTAAAACTATTGCAGATGGATATACTTTTTGCCATTCTCAGATTGGTCTTGAATGTTAAATAAAGATTTAGCTCAGTTATATTGGAAAAGAAAGAAACAACCAAAAAAGAGGTGAGAGAACAAAAGTTATAAAAAGAATATGGTACTTTGAAAGTAATAACAACAAGAAAAATATAAATATCTAACCGGCCATGAGAGCCTCAATATGCCTAGCAAGCATAGAACACAAAGATATATGACTGTCAAAGTCGCTAATCAAATGGGATCCCTTTGAAGAACTTGTATATCCCTAATTTTAAGGCTGGGTTTATAAAAATATTACAAGAAAACTGAAGGCAAATGAAAATGTAACAAAAGATTCAATGATTTAATTTTCTTTAAATCGTCAATTTCTTAGCCATTAGCACACTAAATAGCAAGCAAACAAGAGAAAAAAAAATTAAATACAAAAGAAAAACTCTTTACCAAAATTCAAACTTTCAACTTATCCATATTAGAGATAATGGAAAAATCAAACATAATCAAGTACTAAATCTGCATTTCATATATAAATATATCTGCAAATAATTCAATTACGCATGGAATCCAATTAATCAGTAGACGACCAACGTTAAATATTAGCTTCAGCTAACTCAGTCAGAGGAATTTGATCATCCTATGTTTCCATCAAATTGGGGGAAATCAAAATGGTACATCAATTCTAACTAAAATCATGTTGGATCTCGATTGGATGCAAATTTTTCTGAACCCATAAATCCAATAAATTAATATTCTTAAATCAGTTACTTACGAAAAGAACATAAAAAGAAACCAAGCTGAAATCAAAATAGGTTGAGAGTTCAAATCTCATAAGTGGGATGTTTTCGAGCTAGAATTTATTAGCTGCCTAAGAAACCGTCGAGCGATAATAGGGAATCCATGTATTCAAAGGCCACTAAATAGACGTACAACCAACATTTAGCATGTTTGAGTGTATGCCCATTACTTGATTGAAAAGTGCATTAACAAACCACAAAAATTATTTCTTCATTTGAACACATTTCACAGTGTGAACTTTAGATAAACAAGAGGCACTGAGCGGTCCAACTCTTTTTAATTAATGCAGCGCAAGGCCAAACTAACGTGACCTAAATTAGGTGCATGATAAAGTTAACCATACTATCAACACTAACGTATTGCCAATTATAAAAGATAGCAAAATCACATTTTTAAAGTTACCAAAAAAATCTTGATATATTAGCACTTGCCTTGATAACGGTAGAAAGCAAGCAAAACCACTTATAAACATGAAAAGGTAAATATTATTTTACAAACAAATGAACAATCCATAAAAGTTCAGACAAGATCTCATATGCAGAATTCAACAACCAATTAAAAATGGAAGGAAAAAAGTCTGACATTTTATAACAACAAAAAATTAATAAATGAATTTTAAAAAAATCTTAAAAACCACACATATAAAGCCATACCTTAATTATAAGAGAAATTCAATAATCATGTCATAATAAAGAGGAATCACATGAAGAACTCACTGATGCCTAATTTTGAGGGCTGGGTTTGCAGATGGTCGATTTCTTCATATTGCAAAAATGGGTCCTAGAAATAGAGAACACAGCAGCCCCAAATCGCAAATTTTCCCCTACTTTTTATGAGCCAACTGTGACACGTGCAAGAGAACAGACCTGAAAACAACCCAATTGTGAAGAGCACCGAAATGAACCAGAAAATAGCCGAGAACCAATGACGAAAAATGATTAACAGAAAGCAAAATCCAAGATCGAAAGAAAAAGAAACGAAACACCGAAAAGAATATATATAGTTAGAGAGAGAAGAATATTCGCAAGAACGCTCGAGAGCTCAAGAGAGATCGTGGCACAAGAAATCATAGGGCAAATGAGATCATCTGAAAACTACGCTATTTATTTCAGGGGTAAAATGGAAAAAGGACAAAAGGGCCAAAAACTACGCGTTCAAGCGCTTAGATGAAAGCAACGACGCCGTTTTCCATTACTGTTCCAGGGAATAGTGATTTCGGCTTCACTCTTTTATAGGATATATATAAGATATATATAGATTGCACTTATAAAAAGTGAATTTTCTAGATAAACAGATCAGGTTAGCCAGACCGCATAAAAAGCAATCTACATCTAAAAAAATTTATCTGCATAAATTATTTCATGTCATTTCTTTTCCTTTTTTCTTTTTGAGAAGGATCTGTGCGATTTCAATTTTATTGTTGAATTTCACCGCAAAAGTGGTACAATGCCATTCCAACTGGAGCGAACTTACTCAGAAGAAATATCATCCAATCGGCTACTTGTTTGATGTGTGGTAGAGAAGAAACAACTCATGTCTTGTTTGATTGCTTGGTGGCAAAAGATATCTAGAAGCATGCTAGTTTTTGGAAATCTATCAAACTTTTTTCGTTTTGGGATGACATAAAAACCACTATATATTCAATTACAAAGGAATTTGACAATGTCTTCCTCTCACGAGTCATTGTTATTGCATATATCATATGAAAGGAACACAACCGAATGATACATGGGTTGGGTCGTCGCTCTTCACTACTGGTGCTGCAAACAACGGATACCCTTTTACTCCCTTGTTTGGATACAACATATGCAAAAAAAAGGGAGCTTTCTTCTCGTTTACTTTGGCAAAAACCAACAAATGACAAGTTTAAGTTGAATGTTGATGCATCATTACGTGAAGGCTCCAACCACTTTGCTATATGAGCTATCATTCGAAGATGAGCATGAGATTATTTGGGCTGCCGTAGCAAAGAAACTTTTTGGAACCCCTCCGACTATTGAAACAGAAGCAATCGCACTTTTGGAAGGGCTTAATTTGGAAAAAGCACATGGATTTCGTATTGCTTCAACCGAATTAGATTGCCTTCAACTTGTTTCTAGCTTGAGCTCAAACTTTGAATTCCATCACAATGTGTTGCTACTCAGTAAGATCCGTGGTGTGCTTGGCGATTGTAGTTGTGGACCTTGTGAACATATTCCCCTTGAAAGGAATATAGTCGCTCACATTATTATCTATTTTGTGCTTTGTCATTCTTCTCAATTTTGTTGGGTTGATTGCAAGCCTATATGACTTAGTTCAGTTACCGTCTGTGATATACAATGAAATTGCTATTTCACTACCAAAAAAAAAAAGTCTCAACTATCAAATCTATCTCATTGTAAGTTGATCATTATAGTGATTGGAAATGTGTTGAGAAAATTTTGATCAATTTTGAAAAATATCTTCGATTAGTCTGCTCCTCATTTTCTAAGGGATTTTTACTTTTTGTCTTTGTGTGAAAGGGAAATCTATATATATATATATAAGCACTTTAGTCTCCTCTATTTTTTTCCGCCTAAACTGGGTCATTCTTGTAGTACCTTTTGTATTTATTTGTCTTTCTTCTTCTTCTTCTTTTTTTTTTTTTTTTAAAATATATTGGTTTCTATGTAGGAAAATTTCCAATTTGCTAAGTCCACAACATACCGCAATTTTCATCAACAATATTCCTTTATTGGATCTTCTTGAATTCCAATCCTCCCATGATCTCTGGATACTACTGCCAAGTGGAAGCAATCTGAGTCCATTTTCTATGGCTTTCCTTCTTCAGATATATGCAAATCACTATTCTTTCGTCTGCTTAGCCAATTGGAAGGTGGTTATCACATCGAAAATCAATCAATTTGAACCGTAATTGACAATGGTAACCTACTGCGATTTATTTAGTTCCTTAATCTTATTGATTTAAACGCGTTGAAATACTAATCTCTATTACTAAGCCCTAAATCTTCTTCCCTTTTCAGGTATTTATATCCTAACTGAATTCCTTTGCATATGATATATATATATATATATATTTCCAATATCCGCTCAAAGTTTCTGCGTATACTCCTCTTTTTCCATGGCTCCTCACCACTGTTTGTTGAAGGGTGTAGATGCTAATTTGGAAAAAAAGCAGCGTCAGCATTATTGGTACGTGTCGTGAGAAAATACATTCCCTAGAAAAAAAGAAGAAAAGAAAAAAAAAGGAAAAATCTCTGCCAATTGCAAATCTTATTTTGTTGATCTGGTCCTTTAAGACCACAAATTATCATTCTTGGACTTTTTAACATTTTTTTGTACTTTGTGGGATATGTTTTATTTTGTGCAGATTTGGTGTACTCTAAATGTGAGATATGTTACCCTAATTTGTAAATCATTTTTATGCAGATCGGAAGAGCGTCGTGTAGAATTGCTAAATCACTTTTCTACGCTCAAGATTTGTGTTTTTGCTATACCAGAACACGAACTTTCATCATTTTTTTGCCCCATGTTACAAACAAATGACCTAGATTTTATTTTCCTATGGCAATTTCATGTTTGACTTCCCTCGGTCAAATGCATAGCTCCATTGTTTACTCAATTGGTATTAACCTACTATGAAAGAAATAAGAAATGCAAGTTTCATGAAAAATAGGTTTGGGTTTGCTGCTTCTTCACCTGTTGTTATTTGCTTGATTATGTTACATTTTTTCTCCTGTCATTAGGTTGTTTAAAGTGTGGTTTAAGTAAAAACTCGGTTGAAAATAAAGAATAATACAATTAGGCTATATTTGTAGGTACTTGCTTTTAAAAATTGGAGATACATGAAATAATGACATCAACTCATTGACGTATTCTAGGGAGACATAAAAATAGGATATACATAATTGACATTGTATGTGTGCGGATGATAAAAAAGTAGCCATGTGATGATCACCCAATAAATGTGTACCATTATGGATGGCAAAAAAATCTTATCTGCTCTATAACCCGATGGATACTTGATCCATTTGAGGAAAAAATTCCTGATCTGTGGATTGGTGGAGCAAATCACAGTAGAATTTACGATCTGACACATGATAGCGGATCATATCTGATCTGTTTAATAATTATTATTAAAAAGAAAAAAGAAAACATTTTACCATCACAAAATCACATTCGGTCAAGTCAACACTCATTCACTTCATACCACCACCAGTCCTTCCTCCCTCCCTCCTACCCATGAACCTAACCTTCAGCCCTAAATCCTTTTCATCCCTCAATTTCTCACAAGTCACAACGCATGGCCGCCTCCCTTGTTTAGTCGTCCAGTCACCTGAGCCACTAGGTCACCACCCCCAACTCTCCAGCCACCTCAAGGTCGACCGTCCAGGTTAGTTAATCTCGCATCTCTAGCTCCTGTCTCGCTTTGTTTATTGCCTGGCAGGCTAATGGCTGTCTTTTTCCCTAATTGCTATATCCAGTTCTTCAAATTGAAAATCTTTAGCAAACATTTAATACTTGGCTAATTAAGTTTAATTATTTCGTGTTGAGTTTATAGTTTTTGAACTCCTTCAGCTGAATTTTTTTTTGGATTGTGTTCGCTACTCAGGGCCGGACCTATATTAAATGGGGCCCTAAGAGAATTTAAAATTTTGAGTCCCTATACGATATAGCAAACAAATTTTTCCTTTCCAAAATATTGATAGCTAATATTATTATGACCCAAAAATGAACAATATAGATCGGAAGAGCACACGTTTTTTTGAAAAAAAACTATGCATATCATTTATTGGGCAAAAGGAGTACAGCTGGGAGAAAGGGGAAAATCAACCATTTCTCCAACCAAAAAAAAAAAGGACAAAAGACAAAATAAATTAAAATAGAAACAAAGAAAACACAGGAACAACAACACCATGGTCGCCAGGGAAAAGCAGCAAGCAAAAGCACTAAAAAAATGGATTTAGGCCAGATTTTGTATATTTCTCATTTACGCGAATGGATGTGATTTAGGGCCTTCTTTTAGAATTTTAGGGCCTTCTTTTATTTTAGTTTATTTGGAGAAATTGCTATACATATAGGCTTTGTTTTTGGGTCACTAAATTTTTTTTAACTTGAATGGGCCCCCTTGAGATTTGGGCCCTAAGCTGGTGCCTGTCCAGCTAGCCCTCAAGTCCGGCTCTGTTGCTACCAAGCTGGTTGTAAATAAATTCACAAGAGTGAGAGAAGTCTTATGAAGATAATGTAGTATAATGGTGGGGGAATTTGGGTTTGTGAAAATTGGAAAAGTGGATTATAGAAGAAGAACCAAGAACTAGCGATAGCCTTTGTTATGAGATAACTTATGTCATTTTGTGTTTTAGGAATCCTATATTGGAATTTCAATGAGAAGGCACTTGGAATTATCTACTTTATGCGAGGTTGTATTTAGAATTTTCTTGATATCAACCGAATACTTGATAGTTGATATCGATTTAATTTTATTTTACTGTTAAAATAGATTGTAGTGTATTGTATGATGAGAAGACTAAATTAAGATATTAGAGTAGTGTAATGTAGGGTGTTTAAAAAAAAAAAGTTTCGTGGATCGGTTGGTGGATCGCAATCTTCATCCGATCCGATCTGCAACAATCCATAAGTTGTGGATCATGGTGTAAATCATGACTTTGTAAATCTTTCATGGAGCAAATTGGATCAGCGCCGACCCAATCCAATCCATTGCCATCCCTATGTGTTATATGAGAATGTCACCTATTAATGTTACTTTTACATGTCTCCCTAGAATTACTCTTTAAAATATATGAATATTTAATATATGTGAGCTAAGCCAATTAGATATCACTAAAAAGCAAGATCGCATGGGTAAATCACTAATAAGAAATTCTTTTAACTTCATTATTGATAAATTCAAGCGCATAAGATAAAACAAAATGATTTGTTATCATCATCATGACAAAAAGATAACGAAAATTGACTCTCACTGTAAAAAACTTGCTGCTAATATGAGATGTACACGAATCATCAAGCTTTTCTGGAATGACTATATTTTTCCTTTCTACATGTACTTTCTACTTTTTTGATTAGAAACTTTGCAAAGTGAAACAAAGAACATGTCAATTTCAACTAATTTCTTTTGTTTCTAATTACTTGATTCTATAGGCTGTCTTTGATCTATTGTCTAATTGTATATCCTAAAAAACTCTTTTTGAATAATTCAACTTTTTGTTGATTCAAAGAGGTTCGGATTTAGGGTTGAAGTTAGGAGATTTGAATTTTATTACTCAAGTCTTTGCACTTTGAATTTGATCCTTTTTTTTTTATTGCATTCAATAGTTTGAAGGTTGCAAAATCCATATATGAGGAGTTTGGGGTCGAGGATTTTGAAGGTCCTTTTTTTTTTTAAATCAAAAGGATGGACACTACTCAAATGGTTCGGATGTTTGAATTTGGGTTTTAAGGCTTCATGTTTATTGAGTGTTTTAATTGAAATCAGAAAATATTGTTTTGATGTTTGATTTAGGTTGAAGTTTTTTCCCCTTTTTTCTTTTGCCCATTAAAGCATTGATTTCCATAATGTGAATAGTTAATTAATATCTATGACTTTGTTTTGAAGTTGATTTTTCATGGAAAGATCTCAACAATTAATGTCATGTTAACTTTGTGAATGATTTCTGCTAATATTTGTCGGTTTGCGTTTCATTAGGGGAATGACATATTCTAGAAATTTGGTCTGTCCTTTTGGCACAAAGGTTAGTGGAAATCTTTCGTGTAGAAGTTGTGTTTCTTATTCACCACTATGGTTTTAAGCTGTCACCACCGGAAGATACATGTGTAATGGAATTAAGGTCGTCTTGAAGATCATTACCAGTTTCTAATGAGTTGGATGTAAAGCCCGCAATTGCTCCATGCCAAAATCCTAAATTTGATGATTATCAATGGTATTTTGGCTTTCCCCCTACTTTCTTTCTTTTTCCCCATATTCGAGTCTAGAAACTTGCTTCTATATTCGTTTTGGTTGGGGGAACTCTCTCTCCAACCAATACACTAGGTATTAGCGATTAAAATTGCTTTAACTAATCCATGTTTTTATTTACTGGAGTAATAATATGATTGTTATGTCGTGGCCTCCCTTAAATTGATATATATTTATTTGTTATATTTTCATTTTTTTAGGCCATTATCTATCATCAAATATTTTCATTTGGTTGGATATGTTCATTCACATTGGGTAATATGAATAATGCACAAGAAAATAACATTTTCTTGAAGAAACAATTTCCAGAGCATGTTGAACATTCTTCAGTAAGTGATAGATTTTCCTATTAGCTTTTCATTGATATAAAATAATAAAAAAAATGTGGCATTTTTCATTGTAACGGCATTCGTCATTGGTGCTCCCTAGGAAATTTCATTGTTTTTGGCAACTTAAAATTTAGATTTTGGTTTAAAATTGACAGTCTGACTTATATTGGCATGTACGAAGTGATTGAAGAGTTGACTAGATCTTCAAAAGTTTCTGTTTCACTTGATGATAGTTTGATGTTTGGTGAAAATAGTCCAACTTGCCTTTGCCGAATGGGAGCTATGGGTGTATATTTTGGTCGCACAATGTTAAGTGTTATACTAATTTGCAAAATACGATTCAATATATTGAGCATGTAATTGGTTACAATATCATATATTATAAAAATATCAATGGATGTTGTTTGTTTTTAGATCAATGAATCCAATGATAATGAAAGTAGTTGCTTAGATAATATTTATTTAGAATATGGTTGGTGTGATTCAAGTATGTTGCATTGTTCATTGATTTGTTTTTTAAAGTATTTATATATGCTTGCGAATTTATTAATATTTATTTTGTTGTACATTTAATGTGGGAAATTATTTAACTTCCTAAATATTAGTATTTTTTTTAAAATTATTCTTCTTGTGCAACGCACGTGTGCAGTATTAGTTTCCATTAAACTCAAGCAGTATACTCTTGAAAGCAAGAGGTGGGATACAATCAATTCAAAAAACATTATGATCCTGATTAGGGGTAAAAGCCCAACTTGCGAGTTATCTTGTTTCTATTGCGAGCATCACGATCCACAATTAGCCTGCACTAAGTGACTAGATATATTAATATGAAAAGCGAAAATTTGGTATCCAGCCTTATGAAATAATAAGTTAACTAACTTGTTTAAATGAATAATTATATCAGCACTACAATTTTTGTTAATGACACCACATTTTATTTTAAATGAGGAATATGTCTTTAGCCTTTGTTGATTTTTGTAAGTATGATCATCGTTCTTTTTTTGGCTTTATTTATAACAAAATTTCATTAAATAAAATTTTTGGATTCTAGTAATTGTCAAAAAAAATAAATAAATAAATAAATAAAAAGTTCTACTAGGACCTTCATAATCTAGTGGTACCTTTGCTGGTTATTTATATCCTTGTCAATGGTTCAATTCTCCTCTCCTAGAATTACCTTGTAATGTCAAGAAGAAAAAGGATTTATTATGAGAAAAAAATTATTTATTTGTTCCCAATTATTTCTAGATAAACAGTAGATAACGCCACCTTAGTTAATTTTTAAACTCTCAGTCAAAAGTTTAAATCCCCTACTACAATTATTTTGCAATATATATATATATATATCCCGATATACTAAAAGAGTAAAAATGAGTTAAAAAAACAGTAAAAATGATCTTCTACCATACGTCTGGCGGGGTGAGGCTATCATCCTCTTCCCCAACCTAAACATCATCCTCTCCCCCAACCTAAAACCCTTCCTTCCTAAATCTTCTTTACGTTCTTCATCTTTATGAAATTTTTAGAATTGTGGTTATAGAATTTTTCCAGGCTTTCTTGCATTGCCAACCAATCTACAGTTTTCAAAGAAAAATCCATTTTCTTGAGTTACGATGGGTCGAGAACTCACAATGAATAGTATTGAGTGTTCAAATTCTCACAAAAAGGGTCCATCATCAGAGAGAGATAGAGAGAGAAATGATGGTATGCATGGTAATTTCTCCATCGATCTCTTATTGTCTAAAATTCCAATACTTATTTGTAATGATTTGTTTGTTTGTTTGTTTAATCAATAAACTAGGCTTTGAATGGGATTAATTGGCTTTATGTGTTGTAAATGGTGTAGTTTTATCAGCACCAGGTAGTAGGTATGGCTTCGCCGATGGGGACCGAGGAGAATCCAAAAATCTACTGGACGAAATTGTGGGCCACCAATGAACCGAGCTAAGTCCAAATTCTGGTGAGATCCAATTATCTCTTTTATGTGTATACACAATTATTATGTATTTAATTGAAGTATAGGATTAAGATTTTTGGTTGATTATGAAGGTATTATCTCTCAGGAAGCTTAATAAGGTGAAGAAGAGTAGTGGTTAGATTATTCTTTTGATCCAATTAAGATTTTTAGTTGCTATCAATGAGTATTTAATTGCTCATGTTTATATAATTCGTCTCTATATTTTTAAGATTTTGTTTAGAATTGTGAAGTTCTCTTATTAAAGTACGATAGTAAGAAAACATAATTGAAGTTCCAGTAGCAATAGGAATGGTCTCCACTATGGAGTCTAGTTGGCATTGGCGTTATATATACTTATTAGAGCATCTCTAATGCAAATGTCTAGTTTTGAGGTGACGTGAAGGAGAGATATAAACACATAAAATTTATAAATTTCAATTTTCTCTCTCTTCTTTCACTTCTTTCTTACCTTCTTCTCTCTTTATTTTCTATATTTTCTTCACAGTGTCTATGACACTTTCTACAGTTAAACGTTCTCAAAGACATTGTGAAGAAAATATAGAAAATAAAGAGACGAAAAGGTAAGAAAGTAGTGAAAGAAGAGAGAGAAAATTAAATTTTGTAAATTTATGTGTTTATATCTCTCTTCCACGCTACCCTAAGACGAGACGTTTACATTGGAGATGCTCTTGGGTTCTACCTATTTTCTCCTATCACCTATGATGGTGATTTTCCTTTTTCTCTCATTAATTTTTTCACTTCATTTGTTATCTTTAATTTTTCCATATTTGCTTGGACTATTGCATTTCTCAAATTGTTGTTTGCCCCATTTCACATATTTGGGCATCATAGCAAATCTTAGATGATGTTTTTCCATCATTTTCTTGTAGATCTATATTTTATTAGTTCTAATTGATCTCAATGGCGGCGCCACTGGGGCCTTTGGGGGCATTGTCCCCCAGTGAAGTTTACCTTTTTCTTTTTTTTTTTAATTTTAGTTATTTTTAATATTTTTTCTTTAATTGGTTTTGTAATGATAATTTGAAACAAAATATGGGTTTAAATATTTAAATAGATAAAGTTTTGTGTTAAAATTCAAACCATGAGAACATTACAAAGTTATCAATGCTATTATCAAAATTTATTGTTTAAGGTTATTGTATGAAGTTATATATGAGTATATAAAGATAAATATATCTAGCGAAATTAATAATGGTACATTGCATGTAAGAAAGTAGCATTAGTATTTTACTTTTATAATATTTTGTTTTAGAAAGGAAAAAACAAAATAAACAAAATAAAATAAGTTGCTACTGGCTCCCACTAAGTTTTGCTCCTGGCTCTGCCACTATTTGATCTAGATATTGACCCATTTCAGCTCTGAGATTGACTTCTAGGTTCCAAATGTGAAGCCCCTTTTCCCATCTAATTTTTGGTCAACTCTAAGACGCTAGAGAGCAAGAATAAGATGTGTTCATTTGCCGTTGTGACTTGGAATCTTGCTACACGTCAGCTCATAGAAATAGTAGCAGTGAAGCTGTTGCACCAAATTACCCAAATATTATTGTTATTTGTCATTTTAAAACTGAATAGAATGCTTATAGAAGAATTCAGGTTTGTTCTTTGTTTATAGTTTTTGTATCATATAAAGGGAATTGCTTGAGCCTAAAGGCCAAACTGCTCACAAATGACTGAGAAGAATAAAGGTTAAAAGAAAATAAGGAAAACCTTGACAATCTGGATAATGCTACTCTTGTATAATAGCATCATAAGAATTATCCATTGATGTGATAGCATATAAGAAGACCTAACAAACTTATGTATGTAAAACTTCCGTGTACGATTATGTTCAATATTAATAGTGACAATTTTCACTATTCTACTTGTTTTGTATATTGACTTTGGAACTTCGTTGTTAAAAGGTAGCATTTTAATTTTTTGTTATTGTTTCTAATCGTGTTACATTTGTGATTTTTGTTGTTTTAGTATCTTATAGTAGAGGATAACCTTGCAGACTATTATGAAAAGTCTAAATATAATGAGTTACACAACACCGACAATCAAATAACATAGAGCTGATTGCAATAAAAGAGTGTGCAAGTTTATAGCTTATTTTGTTGCAACTTAGAAGGTGATTTTCCAATTTTTACCAATATAATCTAACTTGTTTGGTTAAAAATGTGATCATTTTAGCTCACGTATAATAAAAAAATTGGGATTTAACGATTAGATAATGCTAGGAATTTAAAGCAAGTAGTAATTTTACTTCTAATTCTGCATGGTGTTTTGAAATGAATCGATTTGAAAGAAGTGCTGCTTGTGCTTCAATTTGTGGCTCTCATTGAATTTAATATGGTAGATTTTGAATTTATTTTGTCATTGTAGTAATTTTAACTAATTCTCACAAGATATTGTGGGACTATAAGTCTACATTAAAATTTTATTTAATCCAGAGTGTGAAAAGGTATCTTAGAGGCCTTATTATTTGTTGTTCTTTCAACCATTCTTTTCCTTTTTTCCCATAAATATAGGCAAGTCTTCGTAGCAAAACTTGGTTGTTAAAACGCTTTCATTTTTTCCTCACCATCTTTGCTTTCATCATTATCTATTTGTTTTTTGTATTGTTTGATCTTTCTATTGGGAATATGAAATCTAGGATATGTATCTGTCCTTCATCATGCCCCATCAAATTTACAGGTATTATAAAATGAGAAATGGTGAAAGCTTGGACCTTAGTCTTCTGCTTGCTAAAAAATACGTTGAGAGCTATACATGTATTCATTTAAATGTTGTCTTCAACAAGATGAACCTGTGTTTAGCCTTTCCTCTCAAGTACTTATGTAAATACCTGTGTTTTCAATTCCTAAGTTGAAACTTTCCATTTAGTTAACTTGTGAGACTTATCATACATATACTTGCGGAAATACTTGTGGATATCTTATTCGTTGTTTAAAGTTGCTCTAATTTTTGTAAATTTTTCTTTCGTAGATTTTTGAGTTTATTAAGGAAGTTGCTTCTGTTCTTATTAATTTTTTCCCCTACAACGCTTTCAACCTCTCATTTTGCACCCTAAACTGCTTTGTCTCTTAAAGAGACTCCTTTTAATATAAAATTGCATATTCAAACAATTATTTTCTTAGGCAAGAAATATGAATATGCACGTGATGTTGAATCATAATGATTTTGTTGGTTGTAATAGGGATTCGAGAGAGCTTTGCTTACGTGAACGCAAAAGGAAAAACTACACTAGCTTCTTCACATTTGGCTGCAAATGAATAAGCTCATTGACGTTCATATTGAACTTTCATCCTTTGGAATGGCAAACCTTTATTTGCAGTTGTTTACATGATTCTTTCCGTGAAATATCTATACTTGTAGCGTTGTAATAATTCAATGAATCGTGGATTGGAAATATTTTTTCTTTTCTTTCCCCTTTTATCTTGTATGCTAAAATCTCGTTAACTGCTTGAAAATCATAATTAACAAAGAATCTCCATTATAGTTCAATAATGACATATGATAAAAATGCAAGATACATTTATGTTAAAGAATACAAAAGTAAAAACACAATACGTGCAATGCACGTAAGCCAACCACTAGAAAATATAAGAGGACATTTCTTGAGCGCATTGTTTCTCCCTGCAAATTCGTATGTAAATTCAGCAAATGAAAATGGCCGAGGAAATTTTGTTTAAGTGCTCATTTCAAAACAATAGCAAGCATACCCTTAATCCCTTAATTCAGTCAATCAAAGAGAGAAAAAAATGTATATAACTTAATTATCATAACAGAGTAATGAACTTAGGAGGCAGGATGACAATTCGACATGACGACATGAGGACGTTAATTCAGTAGAATGCTATTACACCAAACACCGTAGGTGGCATTAGGAAGCATATTAGCTAATTGATGTACACGTGCTTATGATGTAACAAAAATATTCAAAAAAGTTGTAAAATAATGTAAAATAACTTATGTCGAACTATATAAAATAAATTGATCAAAATCCAGATATAGATACATACATCATAACACGATGCTGTTGTGAACAATTAAATATGGTGGTTTGCAACTCGTAATAATTAAATTGGATGATGAGTGCATTAAACCATGCACATGACACTTGAAACCTAATTATTAACACTCACGATAATTACCAAAAATTTGTGTTAAATTGGCATTTCTTCCATTAGATAGTAAAAATTACCAAAAGTATCAATAATCCAATACAAAGAGAAGCAACTAAAAAAAGAGCAAATAAAATGTTCATTCTTATTGAACGACAAAAAATTCCACCCTGAGTCTTAACTATAGAATAATATCGACAATTAACATGTGCTTTCTCTGTCAAACTCTAGATTCATGAATATTTCTGAAAAAAAAAATTAAATTCTAGTTAAAATTTAGAGGCTTACGCATATTACGCCAAGAAGCATTGCCACAAAGACGTATGCCTCAGTATTAGAAGGTTCGAAGTGCCCCAAACTAGTTCCTTGAGACGTGAAGCATATTGAAGCATAAAAGACAGGTCTCGAGGAGGGACTTAGCCTTGCCTTTTAAAACTAGGATTCTTAATGGAGCTAATTGGACTGGATCGACCATGCTTCCTCCATTAAATAAGGTGATTTAGTCTCCTCAGGTAGTTTGGAGCCAGTTGATCTGTTTCATCAACACAAAAGCAATTAAATTAAATGAAATATAACAATGAAATAAATTAAATCAAAATTCCAATGTTAGAAGAAGGAAATTCATCTTACATAGACATAACACTGGCTGTGGGCACCATATCCTTGAGCGAGATAAGACTTGGAGTAAAATGAACTACCTCTGTCACTTTGTTCTGATGAATTCTAAATTTTCTCCATTCGTCTCTTTTAGATTCATATAACACAATCAGATTATTATGGCAACACAATAAAAGAAATTCCTTACATTTTGAGCAACTTGCCAGTTTGATATTGCCAACATTGTCAATACCCGATGTAATAGGATGCCTAATAGTAATCAACATTGACCAAGATTTTGGAACACCCACACTTTTCATTACCCAAATGTCAACCAAACCCCTAAAATCATTACTCAAACATAGCTCATCTCCAATAATTCCAATGCTTATATTTCCTTGAGAGCTTGTAGAACTTGGAAGTTGAGGAAGAAATTTAAAACCCTCACTAAAAAACTCAAATGACAATACATGCAGCTTAGTCGAGGGATCCCTAACAATCCAATAAAAGACCCCATTCAAATAAATAGCAGATTCCTCGAGCACAGAGAGGAATGTCCATTCACATGGAGTGCCAATTCTTTTCCACGAGTTAGTCCCAAGAGAGTGTATCTCAGCTACATTAATATTCCAAGTAGATCTACAATTTTCGTATAATTGAACTTGAAGAACCTTGAATTGCTTCGTCTTCAGACAGAATCCAAGTCCAGCGACCCACATCAGCGAAACTGAACTGTTATAAGAAGGAACTTTTATGTACTCATTAGTAATCGGATTACAAACAATGGTTAAGTTATTACGTTGCGTCAAACAAAGAAAGCCATTACATGAATTCCTTATATCTAAGGCATCGTAGCTCATCGAATTCAACTTGATGGTAGGCTTCCTCTTAGAGATCGGTACCCCATCACTATGAGCACTTGCTTTAGCTTTAATCATCATGCTATTGCTATTGAATTTGCATAGGGGAATTTTTAATTTAGTGTCAAGCTTCATGTTGATCGGTTCTGTCGATTCCAACACATTGACACCGCAACAACAATTAGCATTCAGCTTGGATGGTTCGATCAAGTATAGCATTCTTGAAATCTCATGTTCAAACGGATTTCCGAGTAGAATGCAGGATTTTGCATGTGCATGGTGAAGCTCGACAAACAGAGTGAGCAAAATCAAATCACGCCATGCTTTGCACATGCATTTACACATTACAATCTCTTTAATTAGCAAACATAACAGAATATCGACCATTACTTGTTCCGGTATGTCGATCACAGAAACCCTTGAACTTCTACAACTTTTCATGGCGATCATACTATCAGGGGCGGAGCCAGCAAGCCGGAGTACCCCTAGCCGGACCGAAAGATCAAAAACTCATTTATATAAATACTAATTTTTCAAAAGAGAACACAAAGTCAAATACATTACAAAAAAGTGTTCAACAAATCAAAATCTAGTACTACGCTAAAAAGTAAGTTGAACCCGACGATTCTTTAATTTAGCAAATTCATCAACAAGAGAATCTAGATCTCTCTTACTAACAAGCTCCTTTGCAAAGTTGTTTTGCCTTTCTTGCTAGGAGGTTTTTGTGAGTCCATAATGAAATCTATACAATCAAGGTCGTTAAAAGAATCAATAATTCAACTATTCAACCACTCATTTCACAATTCAACTAAGTCTTTCATAATCCATAATGATTATTGATTAGCTCATTTAGTTCATACCCTAAGTCCCTAACCAAATTAAACTATTGAAAAGTAAGTCATTCACCAAATTAAAATCAAGCAAAAGCAGTCATTCACCAATCACCAACTCAAATTAAAATCAAGCACAAGCAGTGAAGCAATCACTGATCATTCACCAACTCAAGCATAAGTAGTCATCTCAATTCTCATTCACCAACAAAGCCTTCAAGTCAAGCAGACATTCACCAAATTAAAATCAAACACAAGCAGTGAAGCAGTCAATTCACCAACAAAGCCTTCAAGTTCAGACTTCAGTCAAGCCCAAATGCCCAATTGTTTTGTTCATAAATCCAAGTTACTAAATTACTTAACTATTCTAATTCCTCTCCTCATTCTTCATTCAACAGTCAACACATTTATTCAAATTTCATAAATCATAATTATTAATTCAATAATTCATAATCATTAGTCATTTAATTAATTAGTTTAGTTAACTAGTTCCCAACCACAACCTAACCTAGAGGCTAGAAATAAGAAATTACCAGAGTCAAGCCTCGAGAGTTCGAGCCTTAAAAGTAACTCCTGGCTACAGCTTAAAGTTGCCCGTCGCCGACTCCGTCCGCAGTCCGCAACTGCTGCCGAGCTCGAGTTCATGCGCCGTGCGCCAAGCCACCAAGGTTAGGCCACTGCCGCGCTACGCCGGCCTTGCCATCGCCGGAATTTTGGAGTTGTAATAGTCGTTGGTGGTGGGTTGGTGTGCTATTTTGAGAGTTAAAATTGGGGATTTTTTTCAATTCACGTAGCTTCGCGTCTGCGTCTGGTTATTTGGGGTTGGAGGCTTAGTTGATTTTAGGTTACCCCTCGCCCAACCATATTTTGCTCAGCCCAAATATATAAAAAAAAATTTCTTTGAGGCCCAAGAAATTTTGGGCCTAGCCAGGGACCTTGGATCCGCCCCTGCATACCATCGTATTACAGTTTCTATATTAAATAAGAGAACATTCACTTATGTAAGAATATAACGTTCATGGCTTTCTCTGATAAGTGATTCAGCCAGAAAACTTCTCCCAAATTCATCAAAGGGACATTTAGGGTTTCATTTGATACATACATACATGCATGCGGCTGCCAAGAAAGGGCTGTGTTTATTAGGTTAAATCCAAATTGGATTTTTTTTTTCAAAACTTTTTTCCCTAATTAATTGCCATGGTGTGATCCCCAAACATAATTAAATATTATGACTTTATTATTTATGTTATGTTATAAAATATATATGAACACGACAATCCTTGATAAGTACATCGCTTTGCTAACTTTATTTCATTTTTACTTCTTTTTATATTTAAATTCTGAATTATTTTCCTTAAAATTATATCCTTAACTTTCCGCTAACTAACGTATATTTTATCTATTCGTTGTTGCATCTTAAATTTTTTATATAGAGTAACTAGTAAATATTGTAAATAAGTAAAAAAGTAACAATTAAAAAAGTACGGATACGTACTTTTTTTACGATTTTTAAGCAAGTAATGAAATTCCTGAAGAAAAACTTGTTTTAGGAACCATAAACAATATTGTAATTAATAGAAGGTCAATAAAAAATAAAAAAATAAAAAAACGTTAGGACATTTATGTAAAAAGAATCAAAGTTAAGGCCACTTATATAATATAATAGAATATATATATATATATATATAAAAGAGAAAGGTGGTTGTTTTCTTTTTTTTCGCCTATTGTTGGGAGCATTAAGAAAACTAGTGATGTCACTGATGACATCACTTATTAATATATCTTTACATTTTTTATTTTATTTTTTTGGGCCTTAGATTTCTCTGTGGTTCCCATTTATATCTCACTGTTTTCTTACCTTATTCTTATTATATACTAGGTGCGGCACGTGCGTTGCACGTGTTGTGGAGTTTCTGTTCTAAAATTAATAGTCGAATCCTTAAGTGGTGTTTGACGAAAGGCTTTCCTAGTCCCAAGCCACCTGCACCGACCACTACAACCACTACAGGCAATGGCTGTGTTTCTAATAGTCTGAGACTAATTAAAAGGGGCCACGCCAAAAGTATTAGATAGCAAATGAGTGAACTAAACAAGTAGATCCGGATGGTTCTGGAAAAGACCAGCAACCAACATGAACCAATAAAATTTTTTAAAATCACTTCTTTTGCAAAAGACTTAAAACAAGAAGACTGGCCTTTGGGATTTATAATAAACAAAATACCTCTTGATAAACTCAACTTATTGATTCGTTTTCATTTCTATTCAATCATACTCTAAATGTCAGGAGAAGTTTTATACACGTTTCCGAAATTGAAATGTAATATGCAACTATTCAAAAGATGTTTCAGGATAAAAATTCTAATGAGAGAAGTTCAGCAACATCATAATGCTCGTAAAGGTTTACCTTAATTTTGCTTACAAAATTAATTGCTCCTTTGACTCTATGTGTTTTTTTTTTCCGGAAGTGGTTGTGCCTCCAATGAGAGTGATTCATATCTCTTTGGTAAAATGGTATTAAATCTAAAAAAATAAATATTGGTACTCTTTAAGCAGTTCCTTGACTCTTACCATCAAAGGAAAATGCACCCCCACCCCCGTAATTTTTTTATTAGAAAAAAAAGAAGAAGAAGAAAAAAAAAAAAGACAGCCACCAAATGTCAATAGCAGCAGGGACGAATCAAGTAAATATTTACTCTTCTGCCGTTTGGAACGCAAACTATGAATATTTATAAATCCACCAAAAGAATATATCATACATGAAAAAGAATTAACAGTCTCTATACTTCAACAAGAAATAAAGAAACTACACAAAAGGAAAGCAAAAGAAAGAAAATACCCATAGTTAATAACTGTACTCAGCTGGTTCCAAAAATGGAAAAACAAGTAACCAACAAAATCCAAAATGGTAACAACTACAAGGAAAAAAACAATGAACCCATAAGAATTGTAGACGTCCATGAACCTATAAGCACAAGTTGAATTATGGATTGCCCTCTTGCTTCCAAGATATAATAACAACCGGTTCTAGTCATCCATGAACCTATAGGTATGTTCAGACGTGGAGTTGCAGCGTGAATCCCTTTCACATGTTTCATTGAACCTAACATTTCAACAAACCTAACACTGTATCTATAGAATATTTAAGGTGCAAACTTTTCAAACATATGTCCATAATTCTAGAAAATGGTGGCGACAATCTATGCAATGAAAAACACATAATAGCCTTCTACATTCCTTGGTTTGGAAATTTTAAGTAGGAATTAAGATGAGCATAACATTTGCAGAAAAGCAGATGTCAAATGCTAGAGAAACATTTAATAATTCATTTGCGTCAGCAACATCATACTTATCATGGTAATCACTAATGACCAAGCAAACCTCATTTCCACAAAACAATGGACTTGAAGTAAAGTAGCAATCTTAAGATGTGGAGTGAATTATCCAATAAGAAACCAGAGATGAACATGATTACATACCTCAGACAAATATACAAATGCCTGATATGTGACAAATATACAAATGCCTGATATGTGCTCAATTGAATCCGTTCAACTAAAAAAAAGATGCAACAAAGAAGCAAGTAGCTTATCAACACGAACTTCACCAGCTTATCATAAAATTCTATTCTCAATCGAATCAGACATCTTCAATGGTTTAAGTTCAGAGTTTCTTGCCATGTCAATAAAGCTTCTTGTCACACAACAGCTTAAATTTGCAGAATGAACTACAATGCTTGTATAAGTAAGACATACAGTACGACGTAACCAGTAACATTGTATAAATACTTCCTTATGCTACAAATAACCAGATTTACAAATCAAAAAATTTCAAACAACAAGCGAATAGCTTTAAGAAAATACCTCAGGAAGTTCCTCTAACCGAATCAGAACTCGATCAGCCTGAGGTACAACCTATGAGCCAACGCAAGAAATGCCCATTTTCAGATTATTATTATTCTAGAAATATAAAAATCCATTAGGCCTACACACAAAGCAAATAAGTCCAAAGAAAAACCTTAGTTGGATCACAAAGTTCAAATCTTGAAATTTCCCTTACAAATATACCCCAAAAAACATTTTCAAGGCATGCCAATCAATAATACAGCGATCTCTTTTCTTGAAGAAAACATTTAGTGTTTTTTTTTTTTTGGAATAGAAACTTATGAAGATCCAATCTTTTTATTTCCCTCATCTCAAATTTCCCTTCATCCTAATCCTTTTATCCTTCATAATCCTTTTATCTCGAGTTTGTGACTTCCCAGGAACATCTGATCAAACCAAAAATCAAACACAAGCTCTGGACATGTTACCCACTTTTACGTACCTCCATTCTTTCGACAAGATACTCATCCTAACTGCGTCTAATAGTGGCAAACATCCCATGATACTCTCTATAATGCTTCCAGGCAGACTGATGATTAAATCTGCCTCAGATCTTCTAGTGGTAAAGAAGCAAAACCGAAAACCAAGAATCATGAAAATCAATTGAAGAACATAAGCCAAAATCCAAAATAACAAGTTTTATATAATCCATGATAAAAATCACTCAAAGATAATTCTCATAACATATCAAAATTCAAGTGTCATTTAAATGCTAACGAATGATAGATTTTTATGCATAAAACTTGAGAATAGGACTTAAACCTACTTATGAGCCAAGACGAGCTTTTTCATAGATTCTACATCAATTGTGTGGTAGCATTAAATTATCATCCACATCAAGGCCCAATATTGCCATATATCATTTTTTTTTCTAATTTTTGTAATGAGGCATAAGATTCAAGATTCAAGCTGTAACTCGAGTTCCATTCTTTTACTAACAGAACTTACTTTTGTAGAAGAGAAGATTTTTCCGGATGAGAATGAATTTTTTCACTCTTTTTTTTTTCTTTTTTTTTCCAAAAAAAAAAAAAAAGAGGAAGTAGAGAACGAATACTTAAAAATACACTTCATAGATATAAGATATGCGATTGTATTGAAGTTCAGAACTTGCTTCATAAAGCTTAAAATCTATCTGAAAAGCTAGACGAAAGTCAACCATTATTTTCAGCCACACCAGCCACCACAAGCGGCGGCGGCTCATTGCCCCCTCAAAACTTGCAGTCACAGGATACTGAAAATTTGAAAATCATATAAATCACTGAATATTTTCTTCAAAAAAAAATTCAACTACTTTAATCATGCAAAGTTCAAGTCATGCGCGAAGAGGATAATCAAGCTAAATTTGTAACTGTTTACTTATCAAATTCAGAACTGAAAAATAGCCTCCCAGAATCTATAAATCCTTCATAACCCAAATTTCACCCACTAACCACGATCGAAATCCTAAGAAGATTACGAACAAAAAATTGAGGTACAAATCGTAGCAAGAATTTGAGGAAGCTTACCTGTTCGCCGATGAGCAGTCCAATTGACGGAAGCTGCAAGAAATCACCGGCGATGGGCTGTTAGTAACGTTTTGATTCCTCAAACAAAAAGAGAGCAAAGATATGCATTGGGTTGAAGAAAATTCGAGAGGAAAAGCGATCCGTTGTTAGTGTGGGCTTTACTAAGCTTTTGGGCCAAGATTAAAAAAAAAAAAGAGTTACTGTTCTAGAAAACAGTAACCAGAGTTGGCTATTTTATAATAGAAAAATAGAGAAGAGATAATAGATATAGATAATAGATCTATTAGAGAAGAGATTAGCAAGCTTTTGGGCCAAAATTTTAAAAAAAAAGGAAAAAAAAGTTACTGTTTGAGAAAACAGTAACCGGAGTTGGCTATT
This sequence comes from Nyctanthes arbor-tristis, assembly GCA_963692815.1. NCBI lineage: Eukaryota > Viridiplantae > Streptophyta > Magnoliopsida > Lamiales > Oleaceae > Nyctanthes > Nyctanthes arbor-tristis. The sequence goes on from CAVNYN010271226.1 coordinate 28,501, forward strand.
TTATAATAGAGAAAAAAAAAAAAAAAAGGGAAGAGATAATAGATAATAGATCTATTGGAGAAGCGATAACAGATAGAAACGCTCGGCCATTACCCCTCCCAAAACCGTAAATGCCAAAACATCCCCAATTTTCCCAGATAAATTGAAGAATCCTAATCTGTTAATCAATCCCATCACCGGTCGGCAACACCAGCTGCGAATCAATCTACGTCGCCTGAGGAAGACCGCGACTCCGCCGTCCGCCGTCCGCTGCTGTAGTGCTTCCTTCTGCCGCAGTGCTACCGTGTGCCGTCCGGTCCGCTGCACAGCACTGTTGCCTCCTTTTCTGCTGCTCTACGGCTCCAGACTCAGTCTCTGCTGCCTCTGCAGCTCTGCTTCTCCAGCTCCAGCCTCCAGCTTCAGCCTCCGCCTCTGCTCCATCATTCTTTTCTGCTTCTGCTGCTGCCGCCTGCCTTTTTGACGTCAGTGAATGAAAAAGGAATGGAGCTGTCAGAAAACCCATCTAACAAATAAAGGTCAGTTAAGAATCTGATTCGAAATTTATGTAAGAATCTGATTCGAAATTTATGTAATCATATACTTTATGCTCTGTTGAAGTAGTTCTATTAAGAGAAGTTAATCTGATTAGGTGATAAAAATTTAAAACTACTAAGCAGATTTCACATAGAACTTGTATCCTAAAGGACATTTACACTTTGGAGTGTGCACAATATATTTTATCAAGAAGATTACTTATATGAATTTGGGCACATGTTTTCTTAACCGCGTGAGCAAACATACTTTTGAAGCCCCCTACTGCACTGCCATGGGTGTGTGTCAAAGTTGATAGTGGCTAATGAGTAGTGGCTAATGTCTAATGTCTAATCCTTCAGGAAATTCCAGTTGGTGATCAAATGAAAATCTTATATTAATAGTATCACAAGTAGAAAGTTGAATGAAATGAATATCTACTCTTGGATCATTGTTTATCAACACTTTGTGAATAAGGAATGGCAATAGTTGCTAATACACTTATAAGTGAAATTGGGGGAGATTTGCACTGTTAGTTTATTATGCATTTGTAATTCTGTATAGAACACAACTCATTGCTTTGTTATTATTATTATTAGCAGCTAAGCACCATTTTTTTTAATAGCTTAATTGATTATTTGGTTTGGTTTAGGGATTGAGGATGTTTATTGCTTAATTGATTATTTGGTTTAGGGAGTGAGGAATTTTGGATGAGTATTGAAATTTTAGTATTGATTTATTGGTATGAAATTTGAGGAATAAGCTGAATATTGGTTTGAATTATTGAGGAATTATTGGTTTGAAATTTGAGTATTGAATTTGAAAGGGCAAAGACAATAAGGCAAATGTGGATTTAGGACTTAAAACATATTGGTTAAAAA